>CAEGAE010056692.1:0-29538 GCA_903067095.1 Girardinus metallicus
ATACAAAAGGTGAGTCTATATTTTATTAGTTTATATGTGCAATCTTAGTCTTTTATGTATGCGTGTGAGAAAAAAAAATTGTGTGTGACATTTTAATAGTATATATGTGCAATTTAATATTTTGTGTGTGTGTGTGTGTGTGTTTTTAGTAGTGTGTGAGAGACAAAACATAGTTTTTGTCCTAAACGGCCCCTCATAGTCAAATCCCGTCGCTAACATGAACACAAACACTATAAATGTGCAAGGTGAGAGTTCCTCTATTAAACTGACTGAAGATGAATACAGAAACAGAAAGTTGGAGTATAGACATTTTTTCATAATAGCCTGTTCACAAGTAGATAGGCTATTTGTGAGCCTGCCTCTTTATTATTACGAGTTAACAAAGTGAGCTATTATTGTTACAGGTTAATTTTCTGAACTACAGAAAAGTAACTGTTAGAAAAGCTCAAATGTGAAAAATTGGACTGATGTTGATATGTAATACTGCTGTTATGTTAGATTTACCAATGTTTTATTTTATCTTTTTTTTTATCCGGTTACCCGATTAATCGTAACAATAATCGATAGATTACTCGATTTCTAAAATATTAGTTTACAACAGCCCTAGAATGTATGTAAATATTTAAAGCCAATGTGAATTAAGAGAAAATTAATACTTTTACATCAAACTCTTATTTTTTATAATCACTGTAGTTGTGGATTACCTAACTGTTCTAATTAATCATTAAACATCCAAAACTAATGACAAACATGCTGGTCAGATATTTAAAGATCTGACCAGCAAAACATGCAGTTTTCAGTTGCACATTTCTGAAATGAAATAAAAAGCTGAACATTAAACTTGGATAATAACATAAATTAAACATAGTTTTATGGTGGCTTCTGTGATACAATGTTCAAATATAAATATCTAAATAAAGACTGCTTAGTTACTGCTTAGATCCTTGAAAGAGTTTGGTGTGAAATATGGCAACGATTTCTTTCGGATTCTTGTAAAACACTGGCGTCATGATGAAGTCAGATAAATGAGTCAGATTTCCACTTCTTTCATTCAGGACTATATTTGATGAAGGCGAGCTGCTTGAGTTTGCAAATATGGGGAGTTATCTGGAGTATGACCTGTTCGGAACGGAGATGCTGAATTACCCATTTAACCTAAAAGTGGACATGCCCAGCGACAGCCAGAGAGTGAAAACGTGAGTGATGCCGCTGTTCTCAATCAAAAGTTCCTCTTTTGTAAGGGATCCAACATTCTTTGTTCAAACACTTCTAATTTAGTGCATTATTATGCACTATCTGTTTTATGTCATGCTGTTATACTAAAATAAGATGTGTATGCCAATGGGCTGATTTATGTACCATTCCAATTCCAATGAAGTTGGGACGTTTTGTAAAACATAAAAGAAACATATTATAATTTGCAAACCCTTTTCAACCTTTATTCAGTTCAATTCACTAAGATATTTAATGTTCAGATAAACTTTATCTTGTTTTTGCAAATGTTCACTTTTGAATTTGGGGCCTCCAACACATTACAAAAAGTTGGGATAAAGGCAATAAAATATTGGAGAAGTTGAGAATGCTCAAAATACATTTATTTGGATTCTTCCCAGGGTGAACAGGTTAATTGGAAACAGGTGAGTGTCATGACATTTCCAAAAGAGTCATTCACAATTAAGGATGGGATGAGATTCCCCAGTTTGTGAACATGTATGAGCAAATTGTCCAACAGTTTAGAAACAAACTTTTTCAGCATACTATTGTGAGGAATTTACGAATTTCATCACCTACAGTCATTCAAAAGCCAATAACCAGGGAAACGCTGCCGGTTTCCCGGGTTCCAAGCTCATCTGTGATGAACTGAAGGAAAAGTGTTCTGTGGTCTCATGAGTCCACATTTCAGATTGTTTGTGGAAACCATGGGCATTGTTTCCTCCAGGCTAAGAAGGAAAAGGACTGTTATCAGCTCAAAGTTCAAAAACCATCATCTGTGATGACATGGTGGTGTGTTGCACATCTGTGAAGGCAACATTAATGCTGAAAGCTATATAAAGCTTTTGGAGCAACATACGCTGCTATCTAAGCTGCATCTTTTTCAGGGACACTCCTGCTTATTCCATTGTCAAGACTGTTATAACAGTGTAGCTTCATAGTTAAAGAGTATGATTACTAGACTGGCCTTCCTGCAATTCAGACCTGTCTCCCATTGAAAATGTGTGCTGCATTATGAATCATAAAACACCGCAGCAGAGACGCCAGATTGTTGTGTTACAAGTTTTACATCAAGCAAAAATAGGAAAGAAATCCAACTGCAAATCTTCAGCTCTAATCTTCTCATTTCCTAAACGCTTTTTGAGTGTTGTTAAAATGAAAGGAGATGTAACACAGTGGTACCATGCCACAGTCCCAACGTTTTGCAACGTGCTTCAGGTATCAAATTCCAAGTGAAAAAAACGATAGTTTATTAATTTATGAATTACATATCTTGTCTTTTTAAAGATAATTCAATTGAATATATGTTGATTAGGATTTTCTAATCATTGCATTCAGTATTATTGATGTTTTAAACAACGTCCCAACTTCATTGGAATTGGAGCTGTCTTTATGTTTGCAATATGCAGACTTTGCACTTTGGTTTTTCACATGCTTGTTGCTGGTGCATTTCCAGCTTGGCTTTTCTAGTGAAGGAGGGCTACGAGGACAAGATACTGATGGCCCACGACATCCACACCAAGAACCGTCTAACCAAGTTTGGTGGCCACGGTTACTCCCATATCCTCAAGAACATTGTGCCGAAGATGCTGACGAGAGGTATCACTCAGCACCAGGTGGACAAAATCCTAATCGACAACCCTAAACGCTGGCTGACCTTCAAATAAAACAAGCAAAAGAATAATGGAAGCTGATTTGACAGAGCTGTGATTTTATTTTTTCAGAATCACACAATGAACATTTTGAGATCATTACAATAATCACAACCATTTGTTTAACCCACAATGGTTAAACGTAAATAGTGCTAGTGATTTTTTTCTGTGTTTTGCAAACATAATTTTGTGCTGCAGATTGTTCAGATGAAAAACAAGTGTCTACTAATGAATAGGCCAATTTTTCCTTGACTGACTCTCATCGGTAGTCAGCAGATCAAATACTGAGGAATATGACTTTAGTTTTCCTTTTTATTACATGTATCAAAGCTCAGTTGTCTTTAATATTTAATAGCCAACAAGATGCACTTCTTTATTGATTTTAACCAAAAACAGAAAAGATTTTTGATGCATGGAAGTGATCTAAAAAAGTGTAATTGAAGCATCGCCAATTAGTACTGTGGTGTATTATTTACTATTTGCTTTGTGTTTTTGATGATGCAGTTTTCACTTTTTTGTCAAGACTTATAATTCCCCCTCTGTTTTATGTGCTTGTTCCCCTGTGGCCTCCTCAACTGATTCAAATTAGAAATGCACTGATCTATTAGTCTATTATAATTGGTAAATAGGCTGTACTTGTATTGTGTTTTATCAAGTCCAGAGGACCCCAAAACGCTTCACACTACATTGAATCATTCACACACACACACACACACGCGCGTTCACCTGCTAATATATTATGCTAATCAAAATCATATGACATGTGGTTTTATGCATCAAGAAGAAAATAGCGCTGTTATTTTCTCCTCCCAGTACAGTGAATAACATTTTTTTTTATCTTAACCAGTCAGTTCTGAAATTGCCTGACCTCAAAAACCCGAACTTGGTATTAGTCATCAAAAGCCTAATCTGCAAGAATAAACAACATTTTTCTTTCCACTTTTGATCATGCATTAGTCACTTTGCAAAGGAGTTTTGCTCAATATTTGTGTTTTACATGAGCTTTTTCTTTTCTTGTTTTGGTCTCATTGGTTGGTCAAAATTAGCAACACACCAACCGATCAGCCAAAGATTGGAATCAGCAAAGTTTATTCAAACCTACTACCACAGTCAGCTGTAATGGTTCTTAAGAAAAAAATTTTAAAAACACCAGACAAAATCGACAAATAAGATCTAAATGAAAACACAAATCTATCGACTATAGAAAACTTGATCAGTGCATCTCTAATTAAAACTATTAGATTTTTATTCGTGATTATTAGTCATTTCATAAAGGAGGGGCTTTTTTTGTTTGTTTTGGCCAGTTTGATTGGTCGAAATGACAAAATATTCTCCCCTCTGATTGTATTCTCTGAAGAGGTGCTCACACATATGGTGCTACAGTAATTACCTTTTTTTTAATTTAAACATCATCGCTCCTCCTCCATTTGAGACATCTCTGTTAACATGCTTCCTGGCAGGTGAATAAATGAGTCTGCTCGTAATCAGTATGCTCCTCGGATCTCGTCTCCGTGTGCTCGTGTTAGATGAGATGTCCTGTTGCCCCCTCATTGGGTGTCTCCGTGTGCCTGTGGGAGAACGCTGGCGGGCCGGCCCAGATGAAGGACGTGTCCTTCCCTCATCTGGGAACAGGTGGCCTCACAGGGTGACTTCAACACATGATCAATGGCGAGATCGCCACAGCTGACTGCGCACCATGAACAAGTACATAAGTTGGATTAATCATGTCAGAACGTTACAAAGGAAGCCAGATGATTTCATCTTACATTTTTACTGTTGTTTCTGATCAGGGAAAGCATAAAGTTCAGTAAGCAGATTGGTGAATGTTTCAGAGTTTTAGAAAAGATATGTCAGTGTCGCTGTCCAGTTTTGGTGACTAAACAGGCTACCCTGCTGCTTAAACCAGATGCCATGTTTGATACACACACACACATGAAAAATGACTTGCACTGATCATTTTGCCAATATACTTGTGCTTCATAAACATCACATCATTAGATGCTGCGCAGTGTTAAATGTCAACGTCTTATAAACATGCATCACGACTTTTAACATCTTTGCCCAAAATGCAGGGACTTGGACTTTTTTTTCTTTTTGGTGAATAAAGCACATAAATCGACGAACACTGAAGTGAGTAGTGGTTATGTGGGTATATAATAAGCATCTGTGAGTAGACACTAAATGTAGACACTTGAAACTTTCAATTTACCACAGCAGCTATAGTTAGTTAATTTGTAAAGCCTATAACAGTTCATTGAGAGCGCACAAGCAACAAAACATCAACCTGACTTTGCTGTACAAAATGAAAACTGGAGTTATTACACTCTCAGCTCCTCACTGCTGCAAAGTAGAGTTTCTTTTTGCTTGACTTCCTGCAAATCTCTTGGAATGATGTTCAACAGAAACGGTGAGCTCTTTCTGTCTCTCGTGTCCCGGGTGGACTGAGCAGGAGCTGTGAAAGCAAGCTTATATGTAGAAAGTCGGACCCAATTCCTCCAGCCTGTTTCAGTCAGCATACAGCATGAAGCCGGAGAAGGTGCTGTACTTGTTGTTGTTGCCGCCGTGCGCCTTCCCTCCGTCCAGCTTAATGTAAATCTCATCCCCGGGTTCCAGGTGGAGGACGACGCTGTTGCTGGCATAGTCGTAGTTTTGGTCCGCGTCCTGTGCGATGGCGCTGGCTCTCACCTGAAAAGGGAAGATTTCTGCTGATTAGATTCAGAATCAGAACCATCAACATTTTTGATGAATACTAAAATGGTTTATCAATCTATTTGAACATTTATCATCACCTTGATTTTTAAAGCAGGTGATACATTGTGCGTAAAAGCGCAAAAGGCATAAATTGTGCCGTTTTATGCTGAAGTGAAGTCCTGGTGACCCTTCAGTAGATTTCACTCAGTAATCAGAACCATGGACAGTTCGATCAACAATGGAATGTTTCTGTTTTACGTCGAGTTGCTTGTGTAGCTCTCATACGTAAAACGCAGCGTTTCACTTTAAAGTGTTTTTAAAGATCCGTTCAGGTAAAAAGAATCACACCCTGGTTCCGATCCTACCTGGTTGTTTTTGCAGAGGTCAGCCCACATGCTTGTTCCATCCCCGCCTCGCATCAGCACATGGTAAACGAAGAAGTAAATTCCGGGTATGGAACAGGTGAATTTTCCGGTTGATGGGTCGTAGTGGTTTCCGAGATTTGTGACCACGTCGTCAAATTTTAAAACTTCATAGCCATCATGCTGCTTCTTCAGCCCGGCGTAAAACGCTATCTTTGGCACCGTGTTGTAAGTGGCTGCGCTGATGACACCGTTTGGTCCATTCGCTCCTGGTAGCCCAGGTGCACCTGGTGGTCCAGGTGGTCCTCTCTCCCCGGGTGGACCAGCCGGTCCCGGTGGCCCCGGCTCACCGATCGGACCCCTGGGGCCCATCCTCCCGACGCGCCCCGGCTCTCCCTGGGGACCCTGGATGAACGTCGGCAGCGACTGCACCAGGCGGTTGTCTTTGTTCGGGTGGGTCGCTTTCGCCGTGGCTGCAGTCGCGGTCCCATGGGAATCGCACACCATCTGACAAGATCCGAGCATCTCATAGCGGGCAGGAGTTCCGGCAGAGTTCACCATGACCGGAATCAGCACCACCAGCACCAGAACCAGCGCCACGCCGCAAACACCAGTTGCGATCATCTGCGCCCTGCGTATTCGCGGCGTTCTTCCAATTTGATGGTCTTCCAGCCTGCTTGCGGGCGATATATTTGCAGAAGAAAGAATCGGACCCGTTCTTGAATTGCACCCCAACTTCTGGAGGTGGAAAAGTATTTTAACCGCTGCGCAAAAGTAACCATCCAAAACTTTTACGCCTTGGATGATCGATCCAGCCGGCTCATCTCCACCTTCTTCAGAAGACTTTCAGGGGAGACGAGGACATGAAGACTGCAGCTTTCTGCAAGTTTCTGCTTATAGCGCGGAGCAACACAGAGAAAATGGGCTCAAAATGAAGCCCTACTCCTTTCTGGAATTGAAGAGTGAGGGGAGGGGTGGAAGTGATGGATGGGAAAGAGTCGGTGCGTTTATTCAATCAAATGGGAGAGGATGAACAACATACAAACACTGATGCAACTTCAAAACTTTGAAAATAAAAAAAAGTTGTTTTGTGTTTTTGTCTGTGGAGTAAAAGGAGAGGTTTATTTTATATGGATCAGTTTTCCAATTGATTATTTCAAAGCTCCATTCTACAATATGTTGTAAGGGCTTATCCAAACAACTTCAACTTAATTAGGTCCATTTAAGACAAAAGGTCACACCTCAGTGGCTCCCTGTGTCCAATTTATCATTTGGAGAAAATCTATAGAGCCACTGAAAGGAGGAGAGGAGTCAGTAGGAGCTGGCGTTGAAGGATGACTCCACAGATATACTGATGAAACCAGGGTTGGGCCGTTTACAGGAAAAGCTGGCAAAAATAACTTAATTATCTAGCAGTTAGCATCAAGCAGTGACTGTTGGTTAAAAACGGAAGCCCAGATCTGATGAACCACAGGTACTTGGAATGAGATCGGAACAAATCATTTCATGACTTGCTCCACCTTTTTGTGACCTATAACTTTTTCAGCACAATTTCTCCACACAGATTTCTGGGGGAGGACTATGTATAAAAAAAGTGCTCTAGGTTATAGCTCCCATTGAGAGAAATATGTACATTTTGTATATTTGCTTTAAATATAAACATTTCTGAATTTCAAATGGGAAGTAAAGGTGACAGTGATGCACACATTTCTGAAGCGTTGATTGTGGCAGAAATTCAATTCTGAGAACTTTACGGGGGAAAAAAAACGTCTGTTAATTTGACTGAGACCTAAATAGAGCCACTGCTAAAACTTTAGGCTGTCATCAGATGTGTTTGTGCAGTTAAGAGAATCAAGCAGTTAGAGCCATACCCCTGCACTCTCCCCTCCATCCTGATTGATCTGATCCAGCTTCTCATTAAGTTTTTGTTCTCTTCTCTTAAAGAGTTTTGCAGGGGAGCTGAAAGCACAACAGTGTGTCACACAATGCAAGAAGAAACCCGTTTTCACAAAACAAAAATATTTCAGCTATTTTAAAAAAAATATATATAAAAACAGTATTTGTATTGTTTTATTAGATTTTTATATAGATTTTTAATTATAATAAATAAAGTTATTTTATTTATTATAATTGATTTATTAGATGCTAAATATTCTCAACTCCTCAATTATGATCTGAGTTACAAATGTTCCACTCCATGTGCCATTTTGACTATTCTAATTTTCATTTCTTATATGATGTTTTATATTTTGGTAGATATTGTTATGGCTTGACCTTTTTGTGAGACTAATCTACAATTCAATTCTGCTTTGCAGGTTTAAAACCCGGGCTAAAATAAAATACTATAAAGTAAAAGAAAAAGGAGGAAATGTTACAGATAAGAAAAATAGAAAGTTTCTGGCTGTAATTTGAATAATTTATTTAGAAGTGGGGGAAATCCAGTTATTAGAAATAATTGGGTTTGAACAAACTGATGTCAATATTGGCACTCCACCCGCTCTTTTACCAATAACAATATTCATGCAACAAACAGAAAGAGGAGCATTCTGTTTCCACTCCAAAGTCAAAATGTTGAACTTTGAGCAGCACTCAACAGGAGATAGTCTGCGGTCTCTCATTCAAAACTTTAATTTTCTTCCCATGAAGTCATACTTGGTGTCTCTATGATGATGAAAAATAAGATCCCTCTTCATCTTCAACTTTCTGGCAGATAATTCAAGGTTTCGAGCCAAAACGCACTGTTTGAAGCTATGCATCATTTCATCCATCTTGGAAAAAAAATTAAGTTCCATATGAATATATGGTGTGGACTTTTCTTTGCCCTTTTCCCCTGGCTGATGCTTTCTATAAAAAGATTTGCTCGATCCTTTGCAACCTCTCTAGAAAGTATGTGTTTGGGTTTTGGATGCACATAAGCAAATCAAGAAAATCCAACTTGGTCAGTTGAAATTTAATTCAGGTTAGTCCAATTCACCATCACTGACAGCAGATGTAAACTCAAGGAAAAATTAAAAGTTGAAACTGAATTGAAAAGAGTATTACTTTATGGGCATATCCTTCATTAAAGCTTTTTATTTTTTCCACTGATAAATTAGCTTGTTTTACAGCTGAATTAAACGGGACAAATGTAACAGTATATGCATAAAAAACTTTGAAGTAATTTGTCATGATCTGTTTTTTTTTTTTTTTCATCACAATAACCCAATTTTGTAATGTATAAAAGGCTGTGTGTACACTTTGCAGAGACATCCTTATACATGGTTTAAGGATGTCAGAGTGGTGAATTTATAATTAGATTTGCTTATGCATGCAGTGTATAGCATTGTATATAAATGTATAAAGGAGTATACATTCAGTTTCAGTTTTTCCCTGAAACAAGGTCCCATGTAATTTTCAGTTTATTACTGAACGGCAGTTGTTGTTATTGGGTTCGTTCCAAGAATGCTCCACCACTGAGCTCTAGCCTTGTGACTAGTTAGATATGAACAAACAACCAATGGTTCTGGCATTGGGCTGGTATATCTGGATGAAGGTGAACATTTTGAAACAGAAAGCAATCCTCAACATAAGAATGACTTGATGGCCAAGTCATGATAGATTCGGTCAGGATTCAGTGAAAAACTAACTGAGGATAATTCACAGAATCACTATACAGTGTTGTGAAAGAGTATTTATCCTTTTACAGATGCTTCAGATTATCAAACAAATATTCATATCAGATAAAAAGAGCCTGAGTAAATACAAAAGCAGCTTTTCAAATGAGGATTTCTTTAACTAAGTGGGGGAAAAAACTATCCACACAAACCTGGCCCTATGTGAAAAACTAATTATCTCCTAAAGCTAATATCTGATTGTAGCTGGTAATAACTGCCTCAAAAGTTTGTAACAACTACCCATCTGTATTTTACATCTCTGGAGGAATTTTGACCTTCCCTTGTTTGCAAAATTATTTCAATTAAACCATTGTTGTGTTTTTGAACACTAACAATGTGTTTAAGATTAGGCTACAGCCTCTTAGTTAAATTTAAGTGCAGTCTGGGACCAGGTAGAAAATCTTTCTCTTTTGTTTAGCCATTTAGAAGTGGACTTGTGATCACATCATTGTCCTGCATAACCAAGTGAGCTTGAGCTTAAGATCCCAAAGTAATGGATGGACGTTCACCTTTGGGATTTTCTTTTAAAGAGCAGAGTTCATGGTTCAGTTACTGAAAGTCTCCAAAGTCCTGAAGCAAAAAAGCATGACCAAACCATCACACAACCACCACTACCATTTTTAAGATATGTTTTATTAGTTTTATCCCAGATGGAATGGGGGACACACCTTCCAAAAAGTTCCTCTTCTCTCTCATTAGTTCACAGAAGGATTTACAAAAAGCTTTAGAGACAATCCAGATAACTCCAAAGGCAAATAATTGTTTTGAGTTTTATTTTATTTAGAGGTGTCAGAGTAAAAGGGCTGAACACAAATGCAGAGCACACATTCAGCTTTTTATTAGTAAAAACCTTTGAAAATCATGTATCTTATCCCTTCCACAATAATCCAGTATTATGTGTTGGTCATAAAATCTGATTAATAATCATCTGGTGTTCTTATGAAAAATGTGAGCAAGTTCGAGCTATGAAAATACTTCTCCAAGCAACTGTATATGCCCTCTAGGCTTGACGCAACTAACTGGTGTTTAGTCATTATGGTGTCAGACTAGATTTAAGTGTCTTACAGGTGTTTGCAAGTTTAAAGGGCAGCACATGTGAGCTAAGACTCATTATCATTTCTAAAAGGACACATTTTCTGTGGGAAGTGTGATACATAGACAAGTATATAAGAGAACAGTATATAAAACTCTGGTGCACAGTCACTCATGCACAAACACAGTAGGACATACTGTGGCGGCTATGAGTCAGTGAGCACTTGTTAGTGGTCAGACTCCTTCCCTCCAGTTGGCACAAACCTCCAGTGACTCAGGGAGACTTGTCAACCAGGAGCCAGCATGAACAACAGTGTCAAAACTCACCAAAAGCTGTGGGAAGGCAAACAAAATCAACTTGTGATAGATGCTTTTTTGCACTTTCACACAACTGAATCAGATCCTAAATATCGCATTTAAGCTGGAAAAGGAGTGGCTTGCTGCTTGTCCGCAGCTCATTTCCATCACTCCTGTCCAGTGCAGGATCTTCGTTACACGGCTCACTGTGCCCAGAGTTTCCTCTGGTGGTAGAGAACCCTGACAGGTTGTTTTGAGTCTCGGCTTCAGAGTTCATTTACAACCAGTCAGGCAGGAGTCCACCGGGAGTCTGATGATTTTTCTGACACCCAGACAAGCAGATGTTCAGAGGACATGAATAAAACATACCGCCCATCTGACCACAGAGCGAAAGCTCTACGAGAGCCTAATAAAATATGAGGTGTGATTTCCGTTTGCGAGGAAAAAAGAAGAAAAAAAGAAAAAGCTTTGTCAGATAAGTGGGATAGGGCATGAAATATGTATGACCTTAATGTAGCCTGGTCAGATTGGCTAAGCGCAGTTCAAATGTGGTTATGACAATCAAAGCTGAGACAGGTTTGTCAAGGAGCTGAAGTGGTGAATGGGGAGGAAAGTGAATGGACCTCTCATTAGCAGCCAGGAGTATGAACAGAAACATTATGTGACCCAAGTGTTTATCAACCGATAACACACCATTTGTGCTCCGCCTCAGTATTTTTCTCATTCTGCTCTTTCTGAATCTGGCTGTTTATTTCTTTTTTTGTCTCCACTGAAAAAGCAAGAGAAGGCTGGACTCAACCGTTGAGCACAGCAGGGGGTGGCAACAGCGTGCGTTTCCACACCACCCACTCAAAGCTGCTCCTGCCCCGTGTTTTAGGTGGAGAAGCAATCACAGTTGTCCTTGGTGGGACATTCAAACAAAAATCAAGGTGTGATTGTGTTATTTGATTTCATTATTTAATTCCAGCAGACCAGCTAACAATTTGGGTGCATGTCCTTGTGTCACTGAGTCTTTTCATATTTCAATTACCAGCATGGGAGGGGTGTCCTTGTGTGGACTTAGGAAATAATCAATTCAGATTAGATGAGTTATAACCGCACAGAAGAATATCTCAAAATAGATTTGGAGCTCATGCCTCACATAGTTATAGTTCTGGTCAGACGTTTCCATCCAATAATCATTAGCATGGATGCATTATCCACTGTGCACTTTCAATTTCTTATGATTTTTAGGGTGAAAAACTTTAAAAAAAACAAAAAACTGTAGCGTTTTTGAAAACATTTTTGACTTAATTTACATTTTCTTGAAACTTTACAGGATCAAATTACAATATATATGTATACACACTCACCAGCCACTTATGTTAGGCACACCTGTTCAGTTGTGAGCAAAAGCAGTGGCTCAGCCAGTCACATACCAGCAACTTTGTGCACCAAGTCATCAAGATTGCTGAAGAAGACTTGCAGAAGTTTAAGCCGAGCATCAGAATGGGAAGGAAAGTTTATTTAAAAGAGCTTAAATGTGGTGGTGTTAGTGCCAGGTGGGCTGATTTGAGTGTTTCGGAAGCTGCTGGGATTTTCATGCTCAACCAACTCTGGTTTACAAGGAACGGTAAAAGAAAAAAGAGAAAACATCCAGTGAGAGGCAGGTTTGTGGATGAAATCAGCAACATCAGAGAAGAAAGCGCAAACTTCAAGTGCATTGGAAAGGCATGGATTGTGCTTAAAAGCGAAGTCTGTGCAGGAAATCCATCTAATTAAAGTGAATTCTTCCTGTTGTCCCAAAAGAAATGCAGCCAGATTTCAACCAGGAACCTGTTGATTTTTACTAAAAGTCTGTGGTTGAGATTCAAACTGTTAGAAGACATTTAACTAAATAAGTCAGCATGAATTATTGTTATGTCTGTCTTAGAGAAAATAATAAAAAAAAAATCCTTTGTTTCCAATTTTTGTCTTTAAAGATGTATGTTACATAATCATGCCTTTCAAAAAAAAAAATGAAATAAAAAATCAAAACCACAGACATGACATTTATGCGTGAGTGAATTTCAATGTCTGACTTTGGCTTAGCAGTCTGATAAATGAACTGTGAGACCAATCTAGTTTTTATTAGCTTGATGTGTAAAAAGGATAAAAGAGTAACACAATGAAATTACCAGCTGTGTTTAGGTCAGAGGAGTGTGAGAGCCAGATGGTGCAAACTGTGAAGTGAGATGGATGAGTCAGCCAAATGCATAGAGGTGGTCCAGTGCAGTTTTTGACATTAAACTGTCAGCAACCTTTAAGAAATAATGGAGATGCAGAGAATCAGATAAACTTGGATCATTTATTTACCTTCCCAATGTGTCAAATTAACACTGGTCAGTCGGAACTTAATGATAATCTGTCAAATAGTCACTTGGTTGTTATGATGCAAAGCATTTATGAGCAGGTATTGGAGGTCCAGTTCAATTTGGACTGACCTTTGGCCCCTAAAACGTCATTGTTAATTGTTTTCTTTGTATTAGTTTGATAATAAGAACCTGAATCGAGTAGCTTATGCTGAAGCATTTGTGTATACCATGTGAGTCTAATGTGAAAGGATTTTTGAGGTTGTTAACTTGAATGAAGTCATTGTCTGTAGCAGAGGTGAGTCTGAGTCTTCTACTTTCATCATAGTTTATAGCGACTTTTGCAACTACAACTGTCAACAGATTATTGCATAACCGCTCAGACCTCTTGAACTTTGTCACAGTAAAACCACAAACTTTAATTTCATGTAGCCTAATTAGTAATCAGAGTTTTCCTGGGCGTAGTCTAATCTCAGTATAACTCCATATGTCCTGTGAAGTCATTTTATGAAACATTAGTGAACAAACATCATCATGAAGACAAAGGAACACATAACACTGGCCTGAGATAAAGTTGTGAAGAAGTAAAAAAAACAGTTAGATTACAAAACAATATTTCTGTGATTTACTTTACCTTAACCTGAAAAAAAACAAAACGGCAAAAATGTTCAAGAATCATTCAAAGGAACTTCTGCAAATATCTTATGACATGGGATCAGTGACTCTAGCGCTGCCTCATATTACTAATTCAGTGTTCATGTCTGGCTGTTTCTCTGCTGCGTCCTCCTGTCCTCCAGCAGGAGCTCACAGCCAAACATGTCATTGCTCACATCTTTGAATAAGACACTGAATCATGAGCTGCAGCCTGTGAAACGCTAAGGAATAATATAGAAAGTCATACAAAACATTTCTATCCAGAGAGGAGGAAAAAAAAAAAAAAGAAAATGTCAAGACTTCACAATAATAAATAATTCAGAGGTTACAGCAAAATCAAAGCTGTTCGTTTGAGCATTTGAAGAGAAGGGGAGTATTTTAATTTTGACGCAGTTTATCTGAATTCCCAAGATTTCATAAACATTTTTAAACAAGTATTTAAGCAAGAGGAAGACATTTTAAAAGATAAAACAAATTAAGTACAATTATTTCTAGGTAAACACATTGCTTTCCTCCGTCCATATTTATATGTAGAAGTCTCCACTGTTTATTCCTGGATTGTTATGATTTCTCAGAGTAAAACTTTGTACACTGACACCTGGAGGACGGGATTACAGCAGAGGATTATGGCAAAACCAAATCCCACCCTCTCCATGCAACAACAAAAAATATATAAGTAGATTGATTTTCATCGAGATGTCAATCGATGCTTTGTTTTGCTGATGGCATCAGAGGGTGGAGTGTCACATTTTCTGCCGATGAGATTGAACGGCATCGAGGGGCTTAGTGGCAAACACAATCGAGGAGTGTAAACATAGCGAGGGCCACGAGAGGCCGATCAATGGCCCCAGTCTGGGATTGATTAATTACCCCATGAAAGAGACTGAGGTGTGAGAGCACCACAGAAACCTGATCAGAACAAGATTTATCACCCAATCTCTGTATCATCACCCCACCCCTCTCACCGTTTTCTTTTAAGAGGCTTTTTTTTTCTCTCTCTTCTTAAACAAATCCGTCCGTTTCTCTATTTACTGACTCGACTGTGTCACGTGAAAGTGGAGCAGAGTGCCTTTACTTTCCTCAGACAGGTAAAAACAGAGGGTTTAAAAAACAAGGTTATTGCGACCTTTAATCTCAGTTCTAATTAACAATAAAAAAGAATATTAAGAACCCATGATGAGCCCTTGTGCTATAATAAGATTTAATTTGATTCTCTGAAATCTGGTTCTATGCTCATTAATTAAACAGATGAATATGGACTAAGTGATTTGCTTGTTTTAACAAGAAAAGCTGATGGAAAAAAACCCCTTCAGTTTAGTGGGATGTGGGGAAGGGACACAAAAGCCTTTTCACCACACCTTTTTGGAGAAATATTTTGTCCTACATTTAAAGTGGTTAAATGTAAACTTTTTGTGATTACCGTAGACATAACAATTTCATTTAAATTAATAACATTTAATGAACAGACAGCATCATAAGACCAGGAAAGACAATGCAGGCTGGTCAAAGTGAGCATTAATAAGAGAAACACCCAAGAGGCCCATAGATACTCTGGAGGAGCTGAAGAGACCCGCAGCTTAGGTGTAACCTGTTGACAAAATAAAATAAAAAAATCTCATACACTCTTCAAACATGAGACAGGCAAGAAGAATGACAAGACATATCATCCTCTGCACACCCTGTCCACTGCGAAAGCTGGTGTTGGCAGCATCGTGATCCTATCAGGAGGGAATAAAAATGAAAATGTACACTTCACTTTTCAGATTTTATTGTTAAAATAAAAATGCTGAAAACCACTAATCATTTAATTTCAACTTCAGAAATATGGAATACTTTGTGTTGAGCAACCACATAAAATCCTAGAATAACACACAGAAGGGCTTTTTATTAAGACACCATAACGTCTATGTAATGATTCCTCAAATCCAATAAAAGTGAGTGCTTGACAAGATCACTCTTATGAGCACCTTTCACAATTACAGAATAAAGTAATGAAAACATTATGAATACAATTCCTCAAACATCACCAGGCTTCAGCAAGCGATCACAGCCGGCTAAACGACTCTCCACATATGAGACTGTAGCCTTACTGGTCACTGTCATAACCAGGAAAGCCACATGACAGCGCTGATGCCTGATGCATAGCTGTCTCGCTGTCGCCCGACATCCTCACCCGAAATAATGATGACCTTTGATTCCCAAAAGATGTCAGGAGACAGGAGGAAAAACTGCAAACGCGGCCAATTAATTTGGGGTGAAGAGGAGTGGAACGAGTGAATGCGTCAAGTAGCTCGAGTTAACGTTGAAGGGCTCCAGGAAAGACAAAGCTCAGGATAATTAGGATTCAGAAAGCCCTTTGTCAAAGATAATTAAAGCTGACAGCCACTGTGGAGTGGAGAGGAAGGAGCAGAAAATCCCTTCAAACTACAGGGCTCACTTTTAACACTCACTCTGCATCATCCTTCAGCCTCTGTCTGCCTCACACACACACACAACCTGCAGTAACATCCATCATCGCTGCTTGTTCTCATATTGCACACTAGGCATTATAAGAGGCGACAGATCAAGTACGCAGACAATAAAAGCTGCTGTGGTTTTTACAAGGGAAGCCTGTTGAGCTAACTGCACATTATTAGAGCTGATAGTTTGTGAAGTGTGTCGACATCTCACCACCTGAACCTTATTCTGGTTAAAATGATGTCAAAATATCCACATAGCCCAAACACAACAAATAGAAGTCCTTTTTTTGGTTTAATAATGTTACGTTAGCATCACAAAATGAGATCTGTGAAATTATTTGTTTTCTTAGTGACTACAAAGTTCATTTTTTATTTTCTAAATCTGGACTCTTCAGAAAGTTCATGCAAACAGTACACTAACCGGCAGTAGCTTACAACAAATGACTAATTAAAAGTCAGTGGTGAGCTATATGAATTACATAAACCCTTTAGTAATTTATTTACATGTTTTTTTTTTGCTCCAGATACAGTTTTTGTTTTGCCACTGCTCTGAAATTAAGAGAAAATGTACCTAGTGAGTTTTAAGATAGATAAGTGGATGCTAATTTTGTTTGATTACACACATACAATAACAAATTATTCACGCCCCTCCAAAATGCTACAAATGCTTCAAATGTTAACACATTTGTTGATTTATGCTACTTCTATTATTTTTTAGCTTATGTTCACATCCCTTCTTTTTACTAATCAGCAGCAGAACCTTTATTTGCCATCAGAGCAATGAACCTCTTATTGTGCTCACTAACAACCATTTTGCATATCGCCACTCTCATGTGTTTGTTGGTCGTGTTTTTGTAAACTTACGATTTAACCAGTAAATTGCAAAAACACAAATTCTGTAATAGGTGCTAAACAAGATATAAGTTCATTTAACTTCATTTAAACAGCAATTAAGAGACTGCCAGAAAATCTAAACCTAAAATACGACGGGACATAGGAGGAAATAAAGCAAAACGGAAACGCTGTTATACTGACCTTTATGTTGGACTTCCTATTTCCTATAAAACTCTCCAAATTCAATTCAATTCAAAAATACTTTCTGGAACCCAAAGGAAAATTACTGGAAAATAAACCTGAGGGTGAAAGTAAATATGTTGAAACATAAAGCAATTTATTTTCTGAAGCTTTAATGTTCTGTTTTTAAGTAAAAGTGAGTTTTTTCTACATTAGAGAAATGGCTTATGGTTGAAAATAACTCCTTGATTCTGTCATGTAAGCAAAACTGGTGAAACATTAACACACAATCAGCGACGACAGTAGGTACAGGGGTGTTGGGACCCTTATGTTTTAATGCCTTTACATTCATTCATTTTTATCTCAGTCAATATGAACTAAGTTACACAGCAGAAACCTAAACAGCCTGACTTTAGGTTCCTCTGGCCATAAAACACCATCCATGACAGTCTTATATTCCTTAATCATGTCTTAAAGTGTTAACACAGACACAGATCTGTGTTTGGCCAGTAAAATGTTCTCAAGTCATTTGATCTTTGATGATTTTCCAGAATCCACACCAAAATGTTTCTTTAAAGTCTAATCTCACCGACACATCCTTTGTCCAAGTTTTTGAATAGTGATGTGCATTCCTGTGACGTTGGGAACTCCTTGGTTTGAGTCCAAGATCTATGAGTTTTCTGAAGTATCCAGGTTAAGATGCTGGGACCAGAAGATCTAAAATCCTTCAACATAAACCCGCTGCAATGCTTGAACCCTGAAAGATACTTGAAAATGTGATTCTAGACAAAAGAAACATGAGCTGGGGAGAACAGAATTTTCTAACATAACAACACTGTAAACATACAGCAAAAGCAGGCTAGTAACAACTGTTAATCAGCATCCAGGTATATGGAGAATTTCAAAGTCATTTCAGAACAATAAAATGTGTCTGCTGCACCATATGGTAAGATGTACAGCTAGAGTTTTCTCTAGCTGTATGGAGGATAGCGAGATAACGTTCTGGCCATTTCTAATTTGTTGCTGCACACTGTTGTTAAGCTAGCTGAAATAAAGCTTCTAAACTTTTCCATCTTTAACAAGATAGATAAGTTTGGCTGTTAGCGAATATTTGTTAATTTAACAATTTTTTGAAAGTAGAGTCCAGTTAACCAGTATTTGTGTAACTTTATTAAGAGTATGACGGCACAGATGTACGGCATAATATTCTGTGCAACAATCTACTCTTTACCAACTGATGTTTTTTATCTATACATGTTATTAGAACTTTTGTATATTTGAGTAACGTTTTAACTAATATAATTATAATGTTGTACCATCTTAACTGCAGTGAGTATTATTGATTTTCTGTTATGTATAGAAGACGTTCTTACTGAAAGCTATAGCTCAAAACTCAAAAAGTTCAATCTATAACTGCCTGGGAATAAACAATCTGAAGTTCTGTTACAGTCAGATTTATAAAGAATCAAAAGCTTTTTAACCTTAAGGACCTGGACAGAGCTCCACATCACAAAACATTCAAAAATCTGTTAGATAACTGACTCCTTACTTTTAGGAATTACATTTACAACTTGATAGCTGCAACAGTGAGAAGTGGAATGAATTTAAAAATGGCTTTTTTTTTAATAAAAAATAAAAAAGGAAAAGAATGACTTCCCACAAGTCTCTCTTAAACTATGCTGAACAGTTGTTAGCCCCTTTCATTCATTTTCAATGAAAAGAAAAACTAAATGGTAATTGTTTGGACAATTACCATTAAAACGAAAACAACAATCATTAATGAATTTTTCTTCAAAGATCAATCGGTGAACTACAATTATACACGTATATCTGGAGTTTTTTTAGTCAAAGAAAACAGCTTTCACTTCCTAACAGGAGGAGATGAAAATGGAGGCTCAGTCGGTGAAGTGCTTCACTAAACCCATCTGTGCAGCAATTTTAATCAAGAGTTTGTTAGAGAAACTCAACAGCTTCTGATCCAAATCAGGTTGAAGGAGAACCACCTCCGTGTGGATCATTATGAGCAGTCTCTATGCTTTGAACTGAACAAATTAACTTCACAAAAAATAGTTATTGTTCCTTTAAAACTTTATACAGTTGCATTTAATATTTAACCCATTTTAAACCAGTGACATACTAAGAGCGAATCATTCTCCTCCAGCCCGTTACATACAGTACAGTAAACAATTTAAGTGTGAAATTACAGACATTGTGAATTTTGTTTCAACAAAAAAAACAAAAAAAAACAGTAAACTTATTCATAACACTATTTTTAAGATTATGTAAAATTAAGTAAAAATTCTCTTCTGAAATTGTGTTTTGAGAAATGAGAACTAAGCTTTGAAAACAGTAAACGGAAAAGCAAAAGTTCACAACCCAATTCAAAATATTTTTCTAACTTTAAATGTCATAAACTCATAAAACATGTTTTCACATTAAATACAAAATTAATGCCTATTAAAATGTCATGCAAGTGAGACTTTCAGCATATTTTTGCCATCAAGTTTAGTCTGAAGGAATGAAGTACCTCGCCCAGTTAAGCATTTCCAAGTTTGAGATGCACAACGTTTTTCATAAGCGGTACAGCCGTTTTTCAGTTTTATATGAGCACAGTTACTTTAAGCCCAGACGCAGTCAGAAAGTATTTACATTCTTTGAAAATTAAACATCATAGACAGGAAGCCGCACTTTGTGCACCAAAACTAAGACAGGGCTGTCTATTTTTCATTTCCAGTTATGTTTTTTTTTTCCAGTTTCCCTGTAAACTGGTCCATAAAAGTCCAAATGTGCGTGGCTATAAGTGCTTCGTCACAGGGACTACCAGAGAAACCATTGTAGAAAAGGCACTTATTAGAGACATATATATTCTGATTGGCTTAGACTTTTTAGTGTGGTTGGCAAAAACTCTTCTTAAGGAAGTTGAGGTAAAATTGATGCTTTAATTTAGGAATACTGCTGGGTGAACCTCTGGTGGAACTCCTTAACGTTGTTCAGCAGGATCTTCAGCTTATCTGTTGGTGGCAAGATGGTCATTCTAGGTTGAAAAGAAAAATGAGAAGCAAAAATTAACATGAATGTTCAGACATGTTGAAGAAGTAAAATTTATTAGAATATGGTAGTAGAATGCAGAGTCATTTGTGCCACCCGTGGAAGCAACAACTGTTATGAGCTATTTGAAATAGTTACAATAACTCTTTTACATAAGTGTGAAGGACATTTAGTCCACTCCGTTTTGCAGAATCATTTTTAATTCAGTCACATTGTAAGGTTTTTTCAGATGACCAGAATAGCAATTGGATTCCAGTCCATATTTTGACTGGGCCACTCCAAAACTTTTTTTTTTTTTCCTGAGTTACTCAGAGGTGGACCTGCTGGTGTGCTTGAGCTAAAGGTCACAAACTGATGGCAGGACCAGAATTCATAGTTCCATCAGTTACAGCAAGACTGATGGTGGTTCCAGCTAGAGTTGACTATTTCTTTAGAAATGCTGTTTTTAAGTCCAATAATGTCATGGGGTATGCAGTCTTCTCAGTCCACAAAATATTTTCCAAAAAGCCTCAGGATTATTTTTGCAAATGTTAGATGGGTGTTTATGTTCTTGTTTGGTTTTCACCTTATTGTCATTGATGCAATTTGTGCCCAATTTATTCCTATTTTTGAATCAAAAACACCAGTCTCAACTAAGGAAAGTTGCAATGCTCTCGATGTTGTTCTTTAGTAATCTTCTGGGTGACTTCTTGATACAACCCTTTTTAAATCGATAGGGGGGTGCAGCTAGTAAACTCCAACTAAGATCAAACTGTTTATTAAGGCTACTACAATTTTTTTTATTTAAAAATAAATCTTCTTTTTTAATTTTAATCATTTGGATGTGAAAAGCAAACAGCCTATAAAAGAGACAATTTTTCACCATACTGTATGTTTGCACTAAAAGGAAATTGGCAAAGAACAGTGCCCTGTAATACATAGATAGGAATAAGGCGGATTGTAAAATAAGTTGATTACAAACACTTTCACTTTTTGTATAACTTTCTGCCATATTATGCTCACACACACATATACTCCATGTGTGTGTCTGCGTGAGCACAGAGACATCACTGCTATTGAGCATATTGCAGTAACCTTGTTCAGTAAGGCTCTCAGACCATAGAAAACATCCTTTGTTGCTCATATTCTTTTATATGTTAGAGGATTGTTAAAAAATAATTCATAATGAAATATGTAATTCTACTTCTACTTCTGCAGCCCCTGTGTAGCAACTTTATTTTTTTTTTCCATTTCCTTAATGAAAAGAGAGAATAATAAGGCATTGCATCTAGTGTTCCCAAACATTTAGAGATCTATCATTGCTGCCACTTCTGAATCTTTTCATTCAGTTTAAAACCTCCTACAAGAAAACTTTTATTCATGTGCCAACAAGGTCGATCAGGAGCTGTGTACTCTGTATGGAAAGTACTCTTGTTGTTATGAACTCACAGGACTTTGCAAAAGGTTTAAACTCCTTACACTTTTCCCACATTTTGTATAGTTATAACCACAATTTTAAAGCTATATTTTAGAGATTTTATATGCTAGACCAAAACACAAATTGCTGAATGATTTTCAAGTGAAAGAAATGTTTCATTTTTTTTTTCTTACAAACCAATATATACATTTTGCATGTGGATTCTGCACCTCTGACATCAACACCTTCTAAAAACACTTTTGATTTCAGTTACACCTGAAGTATTTTGGGACATGTCTCGCCACAGATTCTTTGTTGATTTAGCTCTGGACTTTGACTGTGCCATTCTTCTGCATACTGCTTTGAATAAAAGTAAAAAAAAATTTTTTGATCTTATCTGACTACTGCAGCTCCTTCCACAAGTTTATTCTGGCCTGACACAATGTACCTGAAGTGATACGTTCCTTCTCTTTGACCAAAACCACTTCCAGGGACCAGGCAAATTCCCGTCTCTTCCAGCATCTTCATGCAGTAAAACATATCTGGCTGCTGACCAAGTTTCTGGAAGAGAAAACAAGAAAAAAATATATAATTGAAACTTGCTGCTCTTTTGACAAAAGTTTACCATTATAAATTTGAGCTTTTCAATCTTTTACTAAAAAAAGAGAACAGATGATCCCTTTATTTAAAAAGGTAGACATAAAAAAAACCTCACTGACTTTATAAGTTTTAATCTGAATTTTGTTTTCAAATTACTTTAATTCAGTAGGAATGGTTGTATAATAAGTCAATTTAAACAGTGTTGGACTGAAATAAAAAGTCAAGATGTCTAAATTAGTCACCTTTTCAAGCAACAGTTCCCTGCTGTACCTACCTCCAAAATGAATTGGTTATTAATCAGCTATGTACTTCTGATAAACACTTCTAAAAAACTCTTAACTTTATTCCTTACTGTGTTAATTGTCCTTATTATGCTTTTTAAAGCAGAAATTCTTTGTTCAGATTCACAGTCATTGTAACACAGTTCCTCTGCACATATCAAATAGCTCTTGATTGAATGTTTTTCTAAGATTGTGAATAAATTTTATACGTAGTGTATTTGCATATATAGTATTTAATTTAGTTTGTCTCAAAAGAAGATAAATCCAAAAACTGTTGATAATGTCAATGACATAAGGACGCTCTATCTTTGCTGGTGAACATTTTGAGGGAACTGAATATGCTGAATCAAGTCAGGCGTATTGATCAGGTTTCAGTAGGTCAGGTAGACTCTGACCTTATCCTCTGTAAAGCTAATCAGTTTCTAAGTAGCGCCACTTTTCACACCGCCCTAAAATTCCTACTAGGCAGTCAACTCTAAGACAGAACGGCCACTGAAAGCTATTGGAAATCATTTGTTCTCCTTTGCAAACAGCGGGGAAGAAGTACAACATCATGACCAAGTTTAATTATTTAGTCCCAACTGTGGAGCATAATTGCAGCCCTAATTTTTGCTGTGCGTATTAGTTTGTTCACAAAAGAAAAAACATATTCAACGAAGAACAACTGGTAGATTGGAGTGCTTGGGGTAAAAATAGTTATGTGTTCACTCAATTCATTCTCCTGCTTATTGTTGTTCAAAATTGGTCTAATTACCATGAATCAACAACGCAAAGCAGCTTGAATCACTGGAACACTTGAAGAAAAAGTATCAGAACTGACCTTGGCCTCTTGGATGGCCTTTTCAGGTATGGTAATGCGAGGAAAGGAGTACATCGCACCCTGCACAGGGTTGCAGCGGATGCCCTCCACGGTATTGAGTACCTGCTCAGTAAGTCTGGCCTTCTCTGCTAAGGCACTTAATGTAGCCGTGCGTTCCTGGAAGAGTGAGAGAAAACAGAAAGAAAAAAAATTAAATCAGGTAAGGTGAAGACAGATTTTACTAGAGTCTCGGAACATGAGCAACGTTTGTGATACAGATCCTGACTCAGCTGATTGTCAAGAGCAAGGAGAGTCTGATTTTATTTTGGTTTCAAAATAATCAATAATGGAGCAAATATTTTAATGCATTCAATAATATCTTGCCATTTAGTTGTTGGTCCAACCTCTTGGTCACAAGCAGAACCTATAACAATGAAATTGCTAACAAGGACAATTGTGAACGCAGAGAGGCAGCATTTAAGACTGCATACTTGTCGTATTCTTAAGAAACCAAATATGATAAAATATAAAAATTGTATCAAGGTTTTAAACCACAAACTGGCTTACATGGTAAAGCCTCTTATGATGCAGTGACCTATTGGTATCACTTACAGCTTGTGGTTCAATGACCCATGGCGCATAAATCATAACCTTCTTCTCTGGACGAGGGGCAGATATCTGGACTTCCTTAACTGCAGCGCTAAAACTACGCTAACAGGATTTACTTAAAGTTAATTTGGAACCAAGAGAAACAATAGAATCGTAATTAAATGTAATTTTACAATGAGATCCTTTTATCTCTGTTTAGTAAATTATTTGGTTTTGTACTGTTTAGTCTTACAGGATTTCATTTTGACTCTGTTTTGTATTTTATAGGTTTCAAAAGTCTATTAAGAAACATGCATCACAAATTAAAATACAATGCTGACCTGTAAGTTAAATATTCATATTTTCTTTTACTTTGTAATACAATCCCTTATACCAAGTGCATTCCATTTAAACTGATGCACATTTATTGTTATTACTATTAAGAAAATAGACAACCTCATTATGGCCAGAATTACCTGAAATAGAAATATGTAAACAATTCTCATATAGCTTTTCAATTTCAAGCTGTTAGCAGAACACAAAGGAAATTATTAGGTCTAATATATAACTTTTATTATTGTGCATTTGTACATTTTGTAAGGCAAAATGTTTCACAAATAAAATTGTGGCAATTTCCTATGAATAGTAGATTACACCTGATTTGTAAATCAGTTTTTTATACATGCCTTGATGAAGCGCTCATATGAAGGTTCCCCAGGCTGAGGGGGGTTTACCACCAGGTCCATTAGAGCTTGTCCAGGAACAGGAGAGCAGAGACGGACCGAAAGCAGCTTGGTCAACTGGTCCTTTACGTCATCGTCCATGTTTATGATCTCCATGTAGCCGCCGCGGAAGCCACACCTGAAAGCAAGAAAGATGTACCAACACATAAGGTAAAATAAGAAATAAGACAGAATTAGATCAACAAAAAAATTATGTCTTATGCGTTCATATCCTCGTGAATTGATTTTCTCTTAGCATAAAGAAGACTCACTCTCCCATGTAACACTTGGAGGTGGAGTGGAACGATGCCAGTTCGACTGTATCAGAGTACTCCGGCCCCATCTCAAACAGAACCTTCTTAAAGGAGTGGAACTGGCAACCCTCAGCGTACACGTTATCCTGGTACACCTGGGAGTACGGGACACAATGCCTGATATTAGGGATAAACATGATCTAAAGAGGGCAGATGTTTAAAAACATGTGTGACAGTACCTCATCGGCCATGAGGAAGAGACGCTCTTTTGCAGCAAATCGGATTACATCCTCAATGCACTCTCTGCTCTGCACCTGACCTAAAAGAGAAGGAACCATTGTAATGCTGCAGCTAGCATGTCAGTTATGTTGTTCTGCTGCCATCTAGTGGATTCAATGGACTCTCAAAATATTTAATGTGGAAAAAATTCCTGACCTTCTGGTATATTCTTACATTTTAAATTGCTTAATACTTTGAAAAAGATAAATACAACATATCACAAATTAAAATGGACAGAGGAGTCGCTGAAATAAAGAAAGAAAACAAATGGACTTTGAATTGTTTGCAAACAATAAAGTACTTTGCTTTGATCAAATTCTGTAAAACTCCAATGTTATAAATTGAATAAAGTAATTGTTTGTGGAGATGCACAGAGAAGCTGGCTGATGACCTTAATCAGCCACTTTTGGAATTGATCGGGCCGGATCACTGATCAGTCAGTTGGAAACTAAAAATCCG
This sequence comes from Girardinus metallicus, assembly GCA_903067095.1. NCBI lineage: Eukaryota > Metazoa > Chordata > Actinopteri > Cyprinodontiformes > Poeciliidae > Girardinus > Girardinus metallicus. The sequence continues at coordinate 25,783 of CAEGAE010056692.1, forward strand.
ATCCATACCTAGAATCTAACAACAACACTCTCGGGTCTAGAAGTTGTTTCTGCGGGAAGGTCAGTCAGCTGTAAGAGGCAGCTGACTGCATAAGAGGCTTTAGAGAAAGAAAATAATTTTCTATTGAGACTAGATGGCTGTTTCTTTAGGGGAAAACTTCTGAAAACAACAAGAAGATGAATGTATTGCAGCAAAGTTATTCTGCTTTTGTCCATTTGAAGGGTCCAATTCCATCCGTCATGGATCAGGCTGGATTTGGATATGTATTTTTTTGGAAATTAAGGGGAGAGTCTTCAAACACAGCAGGAAATCCAGACAATGTTGGGATGTTTGCAGTTTTTATTTTGATCTGTGCCATATAAAAATTACTTAATTGCTTTTAATCATAACTGTGCAAATCACTAAAACCATTTAAAATGCCAACACTAGTCATTTTCTCTTTGCTTCCAATCAAATAGTGGAGATGTATAACACCAACTGCTCACATATGAGTACTTAATGATTGATCAGAACAGAGTATTCTTAGGCTGCTGTATAGTGCCAATAAATCACCTAACAATCTAACACAATACAGCACGTTGAAATATATTTTATATAATTACATTGGACACAGATCTTATCAATTTTGAAATGATCTGGTAGAAACAAATCCAATATCTCAGAAATGTCCAAAAAAAATAAAAATTAGTGAATTATTATTATTTTCTATACATCTACTTAGTGAAGATGACTCAGATCTTTTTAGTTTGGTTAAAATATGTCAAATTAAGGCAAACATTAAAAGATTAAGAAACTATTATACATAATTGAATTCCATTATGAATTAAAGACTGTGGGTCTTAACTGACATCCTTATGGGATAAAAAAAAAAAATCAGAGTACAGACTTTAAGATTCGCACAGTAATCAAATTCCTAGTTAGTTTTATGTATCTTGTTTCACTGTTGAAAATATTCACAAAACAAAATCATTTTAAAAAATCCTGGCTGGTCATGAGTGCAGAATGCATCAGCAACTTTCAGGTAACAAGAACTCAATAGCATATTGACAATTTCTTGCTCACATTTTGTGTACTTATCAATTATCCACTTAGCATGCTCTGCATGTTCTTTACAGTTCCTTTTAAAACTGACTTTGTGAGAGTAATAAAGGAAATATGTTAAGTGTAACAATAAGTAATAGAAGAAAATACTAAAAGTCATGTTACTTCTTGTAAGAGTTTAATCGTAGAATATAAAAGTTATATCTTCAGGTATAAATGCCAGCATCTTATCTTTATCCTTAATTACAAAATATTACAGTTACTCAGACTATAAATGTGTATTTATAGATGGTTTATCTAGAGTTCAGTAAATTCCTCTAAAAAAATGATTTGAGGGGATTAGCTCCCTATGTTTGTCTTGTAAAAAGACACCCATACATTCTTCAAGAACCCGTTTAATTTATCACAGCCTGTGATTATTGTGATTGCTCTGTTACTATGAATTTAACTGTATTATAAGACATAAACAATAACATCATCAAGTGCATCAACTGCACAAGCCTACCAACAAAGTGATGAAAAATGTACCTGTGGGGTTTCCAGGGTTGATGATGCACAGGGCGCGGGGGTTGCAGTGGAGTCTGGCCTCATCCAAAGCTCGCTGAAGTTCACCGATGTCCAGACTCCAGCACTTTTCTTCATTAAGGTAATAGTTGATCTGCACAGCGCTGAGCTCAGCAAGCGCAGCTGAATACAGGGGGTACTGAGGTATGGATATCATGACGCCTGTGCGCGTTGCACCTTCGCCACACACCAGCAACTTCAGCATGGTCTGAAAGAAAAGTACAAGGAACACTCAATGAGACACAAAGAGTTTATTTACCTTGTTTACCTGCCGGACCAGAATGAACCATTTCACTTTAGACTAATAAGTATGGAAATCAGGATCTAATGTTAACTTATCGTACTTTTTTACTTAGGTTGCTCTGCATGTATGTTACATCTCAAATGTAAAGTACATCACTTGTCTGTATGTTTTTGGTTAGTTAGTGTAATAATTAGACAAATTTTAAAAACTCCACAAATGAACCAAATTTTCACCTTGTTGATTTCAAAATTCTATTCTATACCAGACAGATTGTTTTGTATTTTAAATTCTTGAAGTTTTAACTAAAGTCATAGAAACATATTGTGTCTTTGTAACAAGTGATTATGATAACATGTTATGTTTATTACTTTTTATGCTTAAAATTTCATGGATCAGTAATGCTCATTACAAAAGAAAGTAAAACACAATCCTTTTAGAATTATTTTAAAATATTCAGATAGAATAACTAGATGGAAAATACATGACACAAATAAAAAAAAACCTGAAAGCTTGAAGAAGTTTCAGGAGTTCTAATCTTTTATGAGATTATTAAAAAAGTAAACCTTCTTGGAAAATGAGCTGAAGACCTTTACGCAGACCTGTATCTTTTACAACTTCTAATGAAAACATAACACCTTGTTATTTTGTGAAGCAAAAATAAAGGAGTAATTGAGTGAGATTTAATTAAGTACCACAATGCCGTCACTGGCCCCTGTGGTGAGGTAAATGTTGTCTGGATCGCAGGGCACGCCGCCGTCACGCCTTTCGATGAAACGAGCCACGTCCTGACGTACAGAGTTTATGCCCTGACTGGCACTGTAGGCACCTGCAGGGAGAGAATAAATGCTGCTATGATAAAGTTTCACAAAACTCATCGTTCACAGAAAACCTTTATATTAAAGATAAATGTGCAGTGTCAGCATTAAATTTTGTAATGCAAGATTTTGTTATTAAATTTAAAATATATTCTGAGTACATAAAAAAAAGGTGTATTCCAGCCATACATACCCATGCTGTTCCCTCCACAGGAGTTCAGAATGCGACATGCTCTACTTTTTGCATCCTCTGGGAATGTGCTGTCACTCAGCAGCTCAGGATAGGAACACAGCGCCATCACCTTCAAATCAAACATGAATTGGCAAAATGATTTGAGATCCAGCACACAGCACAGCAAAACTAAAGTGCATTTTCATGTATTATGGGGAAAGCTGTTTTTTATATATATATATATATATTAAAAAAAAGAATCTGAGCTGCTGTATTTATAAAAAAAATTAGAGAAAAGGCAGAGGAGCAGACCTGTCGGAAAAAAGTGATTGGCTGCTGGCCCATGGCCTGCGCATCACCAATGTTGGCCTTGATGACCTCTGCGAAGGGCTTCTTCATTCCCTGAATACATGAAAAGAATATAGAGAAACCTTGGCGATGTTTGAATAATTTACATAATTTAATTTGTGAAATTCTTTTACAGTAATGATTGGAAATATCAAAACTGCTTCAATTTCTCAAAAACAAGGAAGCTGACTACAAACTCATCAAATAAACAATCTTGAAACTAATGCTACAGCACATAGACACACTGTAAAAATAATTACAACCAACTATCCACTCAGTTTACTTTACAGCAATTTATATGAATCTAATGTCTTTATATTTACTACACTTAGAGTTACTTAAGAAAGAAAACACTACACAGCTGAATTAGAAAACACCCCAGTTTCAAGTAGGGCTGAAACGATTCCTCGAGTGATTCGAGTACCACGATTATTAAAATTCCTCGAGGAAAACTGATCTGCCTCAAAGCCTCGTTATATTATGTGTTATTATTTAGCGCACCGTGTTCCGGCCGGGACTTTATTTGCGTTCTCACTTCCGCCTGAGTTGTTGACGAAAGCTAAGTGTTAGCA
>CAEGAE010056696.1:0-50890 GCA_903067095.1 Girardinus metallicus
AAATCAATAAGACAATAAAAAATAACAGAGAAAACAATAAGCAAGACAAAGGAAGGGGGGGAGCGGGTGTGGGTGTGTGCGTGGGGGGGGATGGGGAAAGCAGATTTACCTGAGTTTTGTCTTCCGTTCTTCGTGGAATCTGTTGACAAAGCGGTTGGCCTGGCTCTGCAGCGCCCCCCTCAGGGAGACACTGCGCCTGCCGCACAGCTCCTCCGTATCCCGGACGAAGCCCTCCACCGCCTGAGAGAGCGACACGAACTCCGCCGAGCTCAGGCGCTCCAGCGACCCGTCCTGTCGGGAGGAAAGCTTCATGAAACCGAACAGAAACCCCAAAAACACAAAACAAAACAAACAAAACAAAAAAACGGATCTTTGTCTCTGAAAACACCGATCTCACGTTACCTTGGCTCTGGCCGTCAGGACCTTGACGCAGCGGTCGTGGCTAACGTCAGAAGCTACGTACAGCAGCTCCTGCAGGTTGTTGATGACGCGGTTCAGCTCCATTTCAGTGGGCATCGGGTTCTCACCAGAGCTGAGCAACAAGCAGATTCACCGTTTATAGCTTAACTGAAGAGCCCGTCTGAACTTATAACGAACTTCAATTAAAGATCGTAAAAAAATTAAATAAAAATACGTACAACCACAAGAGGCGGTTGGGAGATTCTGGTGTATACAAATCAAGCGCAGCAAATACTGTGAATTTTCTGGGGTCTGTTTGTAGCTTTGTGCTTCTCTCACTCCACAATGACTTTCTACACTCAAACCCAGTAGCGCCAAGCTTAAAAAAAAGTTTTGTTTTTTTTTTAACAAAATGCAAGAAGCTTCATAAAGGTTGGCAACAGAAGTGAGAAAGTGTCAAAACTGGATATTGTCTAGCCAACTGGTAATAAATTTGCGTTTACTCGTGGTCATAGGTGGGCAGAGCAGCAAAAATATCCTAATCAAGTAAGTAGAACAACGTCAACATATTTTTACTCAAGAAAAAGTAGCTGTCCAAGAAATAGTAACAACGTATTTGTTCTTATTACCAGAGTAACTTATCAAAACAACCATTTAATATTTAAAACTTACATCAGATGGACCAAAATATAAAAGTAAGTGGAATTTTTGGTAATTTAAAGACCAAAATGAAAATTCATATAAAAAGAAAAACAATTCAGGCTAAAGAAACCATTTTCCAGTCAGTTTTTCAAAATTCCTGATCAGGTGTGTCAGTGTCCGGTGAATTTTTGATTAAAACAAACTTATTTATTCAGCGAAGATACTCGCAGTATGCAGGAGTTTTACTCAATTAAAAAGGCCACTTACCATTGTAAGTGGCCTGTGCTTGTTACCAAAGTTACTTAACTACTTACTACCTAACTCAAAAAAAGCCAGCTAGCTAGCAATGGTGAATTAGCAGCTAGTTAGCAGTAGCCCAACCGCCTTGAGTCAGAACGCAGTGAAGATGTCTGCATACGACTGACAAAACTAACTATGCTCACCTTTCTAAAATAATGCCCCAAGTCATTTTAGGTAAAAAAAAAAAAAAAGTGTCCAAAAAAATAATAATAATAAACCACCCCCTTTTTATTGAAAAAATTATTTAGGGAAAAAATAAGGAAAGAAAAAAAAACACTTCTGGTCCTGCCACAGCAAAATTTAAGAATTGTAATTAAATTTAAGGCTAACTTAAATTTTTTATGAATTTAAAATATTTTTAGACTTTTTATAACAAACTTAATTACAAAAACTAAAATGTTGACACTGGGAAACGTACATGAAGCTGTGCTCTCTGCCTGCAGAAATCTCAGAGATCCCAGAGGAAGAGTCGCCTTCTGCAGCAGTATCAGTCCGGTTCTGCTGGAACCTTGCGCCCGCTGCGGAGCGCTGATCCTGACCCGCCACCCCCGACTCCTGCTGCTGCTGCTGCTGCTGCTGCTGGGCTTCATTCAACGCATCACTGATGAACAGACCCTCATGGGTGAGATAAGCCAGCTCGGCTTCCCCCTGCAGGGCCAGTGGCCCCTGGGAGACGTCCTGCCCCACCGGCGCTGAACTGCTTTCTGCCAGGAGTCGATTCTTATGGTTTGAAGACAGAACCTGGAGAACTACATTCCTGATCACGTTTAAGGTATCCTAGGAAAGAGAAAGAGGAAGAAAATAAGACTTTGCACGTCAGTGTATTGACCCAAATATCTCGTTAATTATCTGAGACGGGTCATAAAGCTCACCTTGATTCTCTGCAGGAAGAGAAGGAAACTCTCAAAGATGTTTTCCAGAAGCTCGAACCACTGAGGGAACGTCATCAGACGCATCTGGTCAGCTAGCCTTAGACAAACAGGAAGTTTGGAAATTCATACAATATTCATGTGATCCTTTTCACATTTCATCATTAAATTCACAAACAATTGGGGGTTTTTTTTATGCCACAAAAAAAAAAAAAAAAAAAAGTAGCTCAATTTGGAAGTGGAAAAGTTAAATACATTTTGTTGTACATTTGGAGTCCATTACTGCAGAAATTTTGAAGTTAGTCTCTCTTGGTGCAGCATTGACTTCTATATATTATTTTTGGCGCCTGTGGCTACAAAACGATGAATTCAGACAAAGTGTTACAGTCCTACTTTGCAAAACCACAACTGAATGATCGAAATGCGAAAAGAAAGGATTTAAAAGTATGATATGTTAACTTTAAATTTGTGAATCTTGATTCTGACCAGCTTCACTGCCGAAGTGCTGTGCAGTGTCAGTTTTCTGCCACTCTCAGCATTTTGCATGCAGGTCAAAGACACAGAGTCTTTTTTTTTTATTCTATAACCCAGGAGTTTTACTGGTAATTATGCTACTCTGTAGCTGTAGTTATTTTAAAAACATGCACCAGTAGCTTAGATAGCAGCTCTATAAAAGTCAATCTTCATTGTTCAAATGTTACTTAGATTTGAACAATGAAAAATGTATGTAATTTATCATGATAAATTTCTTAAGAATTTTGATTTATAACTGTTATAAATTCCAATTAATGAAGTTTAAAAAAAAATCCAAAAACTGATTAATTTTATTATTTTCTCCACGTTTTAATGCATCTACAAATTTGAAAATCTGACTGAAAGCAATTACTATGTGCAGTTTAATGATATAAATCACATTTTTATGTGACTGGTGTCTAAAAAAAGAAAACGCTTTATTAATGGGAATGTTTTACAAGAGTATTATTTGTTTGTGGGGCTATAGTTGCTGTCATGCAGTCGCAACCATTAGTTACCTATAAAATAATAGTTCATATTGTCAATTTTATCGTTATGACGATAGCACAAAATATCGCTCAACCTTAGTCGTTTATACATAATTCATATAAGGTCATTTTATTTATATAGCATATTTTCAGCAACAAGGCAGTTCAAAGTGCTTCACATGAATTAGAAGGAAAAACAAACTAAACAACAAAACCAAAAGACAGACAAAAAGGTAAAAGTATAAAACTGTCCATAGTTTATAAGCCAGTAGGGGTTTCTCTGGTTTTTGTTCTGATAAAACTAAATGTTGGTTCTCCATGTTTGATTCTATTAGTAAGTATAAAACTAAATGTTGGTTCCAGTTGTGCGGTAAAAGCATTCGTTTGGGTGGATAAATTAATGACTTTACAGGAAATTAAAAACAAAAATAATCAAGATCAGGATCGATCTGCGTTCAAACACCTCAAACTAGCCGAGGATTCGCGGATAGATCAGGGAACTTACTTGAAGATAACTTCGGTGTCGATTTCTTCTATGTGAACAACACGTTCTGCCACACACTGCAAAAACAAGCAGATCCAATAAACAAAAGAGAAATCTCAGCACGTCGCTCTATGACTGCAACAAACTGCGGCACTCTGTACCTGAGAGACGATGGCCTTGGCAGCTGTGATCATCTCCTCGCTGTAAATATCGAGGAAGTCCAGCTTCCTCTGCCGCAGCAGACCGAATACCAGCGACTCCAGACGCTCCTTTAAACACAGAAACGGCAGCGGAAACGTTTCCATTTCACATTGGTTATACGTCAAATTTGTTCTACATGCCGAGGAAAAAGATCAGTAGTAATTAAAACAGGAATCAATCATGTCAAACAGACTGAACGCATTTAAACATCAACGAGCGGGAGGTCATGATAAGATCCAGATCTCCTCTAAAAATCAAACAAAAAATTATGTTCATGCAGGTCTGAGCCCTGATTCGCAATCTGGTGTCTGAGCCTGATTTCAGCAGCAGATGGGATTTTATGCATTGGCTGAATCGGATCGTCAGCGGTGTGTGTGCGTGAGTGTGTGTGTCCCACCTTTTGAGAGTCAGCATTTGGTTTATGGACCTGTGATGAGCACAGAATCCGTTAAAAACAGAATCAACTCCAAAGTTAGAAAACTCCACCTATTCAAACAAAATCCAAAAGTTTACAACACGTTCATAAATTGCTGAAAAAAAACTGAATGGCGGAAGAAAAAAACCCCCAACAAACTGAACTAGTTTTTTCAAGCAAAGCAGTGTTACGACTGGCGTCGTCAACTTAATTATGCAAATATGAGTGTGCAGGTGCCTGTCTCTGATCAGTTCCTAGAAGACGACGGAGACGTCCAATTGGCGGCCTCCCGGAGGTGACGCGGACTTCCTGCATCCATGTTCGGCTCATCTCAACCGGCCACACTGTTTGTCTGTTAACACTTTGTAAAACTTCTGGAGTTTGTAAGAGTGAGCTGCCGTTTATGTTTGCTTAGTCTTCTCAAGTTTTTCTTAAGTTAGGGAGGTAAGTTTTTGTCATTTACTTTATTTACTTTCAATTACTTTCGGTTAATATTCAGATAGTTTCTTTTTGTTTGTTGTTTTCGGCATTATAGCTCACTGAAGCCATATGCTCCACTTGTAACATCTTAATCAAAAATACATCTCTTTAAAATAAATAACATTATAAAACGTTCAGCTTTGTGCGTGTCGGCTGCTTGGGATCTGAAGAGGATGGATCCTTCATGTTATGATCTGGCCACCCCTAGACGGGTCGTAACATCAGATTCTGAAGAATCAGTCCAGTTCAATCAACCTGAAATCTATTTCCTTTGCCGCAAAACGGACGAAAGTAAAAATAGAAAGTGCTACAAAATTTGAGAAAAATACGAGCATTACAGACTGATCTAGACAGAAATGTGTGGAAACTAAAAAGTTCTTGTGTGCAGAAGCTGCTATAATTCTCTGAAAGTTTCTTTTTATTTTATTTTTTTATAGAAAACAGGAAGAAGAGAGGCTTTGAAAACAAACCTTCTCCAACACCTGCGGTTCCTCCTTTAGGTTGCGGTTCAGGTCGCTGCGGGCGTACATGCTAAAATCCTCCACCATCATCTTATCGATCAGCTTCTCCAGCTCACACAGCTGGGAGCCCAGATGTCTGAAGAACACACACACACACACACACACACACAGAGAGAAAAATCATGACATCAGTGAGTGGAGGTGGGTTCAATTTGCATAAATGCTTAAGTTTATTAATGTGAGAAAATCATAATTTTCTTTTTAGTCAGACAATATTTAATACAGAAAAATACAATAGCGTTAAAATTTAATGGACTTTTCTTATTTAGCATATGGAAAATTTTGCCCACTTTATACAAGAGAAAACTCAGCTGCCACTTTGAGAAAATGGCCACTTATCAATTGTTAGTCGATCAACAATATTAACCACCAATCACTGATCCAGAAAAAGAAAAAGCTTCTGTTGCACATAACTGCTGCACTATGAAGGACACAGGAAGCTCCTTCCTACCTGAAGCTGTGGATTCCCTGCAGCTCCTGCTGCAGCACCTCCTTGGTGGTGGCGATCAGCTCCAGCGCTCCAACAAACTCTGAGGTAGAGAGCAGCAGCTGCACGGTGGGCTGCGTCTGATGCACTGCCGCCATCAGCTTCAGCTTGTTGTGCAGCTTCACACAGTTGTTCCGAGTCAGCGCGATGCGGAGGGCCCGGAGCGGCCCCTGGCACATGACGCGGTCCATGGCGGCGGTGCGGCTCCGCAGGACGGCCACCGCCTGCTGCGTCTCCTGCAGCCGGTCCTGCAGCTCGTGCTGGGAGGACATGGCGTGGAAAAACGCGTCGGAGCGCAGAGAGATCTGCCGAGCGATGCTGACCTCCACTATGTCCAGGTAGTGGCTCAGCTAGAGGAAGGAAGTTAAATCAACATCAGTACTGGAGAAAACTTTACCTAAAGGGATTTCTATTGCTGATTAGTTCCAGAAAAAAAAGGTAAACTGGAAATATGTTTTCGTTTTCCTGGAAGTGAAAAAAAAAACAATCAAAATGTGTATTCTTACTTTAAGTCTCATTTTATGCTGCCATAAAATGAGACTTTTTGTAAAGGTCTAAAACTCCAAAGTTAAGGAAGATTAATATTTGTTTTCTACGATAGAGTAATAGGAAAGGAAAGAAAGCAAAAGAAAAAACTGGAAAATTACAAGAAAAAAGTCGTAATAATACAAGAATAAACTCTTAAAATCACAAGTGTAGCAGAGTAAAGTCATAATATTACCAGAATAAAGTTGTAGTGATATGAGAAAACGGTGTAAAATTCCATGAATCAAAAGTCAAAAAAAAATACAAGAATGTGGTGAAAAAAGTCGTAAAGTTATCATGACACAAGAAAAAATACAATATTATCAGACAAAAGTAATCATAATACAATAAAAAAAATAGTATAAAGTTGAAATAATTGTTGAATTAAGTCATAATAGTAGAATGAAGTAGTAATTCTACTACAAAAAAAGTATTAAAATAAGGGATGTTGAGTGTCTTATGCTAAGGTATCAGTTTTACAAATAAGGAATGAATTTATCTTTTAACACATCAGCATCAAACCAGTAGCAGGAATTTGTGTAAAAAATCGTCTATGTCGAAGAAAGAATCAGACTAGATGAGTCGATCATGTCAGATCCTGATACTGAAGATTTTCTCTCATTAATGCAACCATTTTCTTCTGGTAATATTGTGTCTTTATTCTGCTAATATGATGTCATTGTCGGATTATTTTCTTTTTTATTCTCTGAATTAAAAAAAAAAAAAAAAAAAAAAAAATCTTAGTCTGGCCCCCATTCTGCATCGTAGTTATCATCTCCTGAACCGATTAATACTGGGAAATGTTGAACGCGTTTCCTCTTCTGAATGGCCTGCGTGTCTCACCTTTTCCTGCAGCAGCTTGGAGGAAGCGACGTCTCTGCTTTTCCCTCCCGCACTGTGGAAGTGTGACCAAGGCAGGACCGCGTTGAAGGTAGCTGGATCCTCCAAAGCAAACTCTGGCCTCATAAAAATCTGAAAAACAGGTCAGGTTATTGCACAAGACCTACTGTATTCAGCTTTTTCCGCTGATTTACTTAAATTAAACCATTATTCGTATGACAACATCCTTCTGTAGGCAGTAAAGGTAAAAATATCCAGTTTGAGGCAACAACAAAACATCAAGAATATATAAACAAGTAAAGAAAAACATTCAGACAAGTAACTAAGCAAAACTTGAGCAAAGAATATACGCACCTTGCATTTAAGATTTAAAACAATTCTCCTAAAACTATGCCACTCCTGGTTAAATGTTATATTTTAGACATTACTTTTTATAATCAGTCACAAACTGACAGTCATAAGCAGCAGAAAATAAAGGTGAGGTTTTACCTTTGGAACTTGTTCGAGCTCAGCTCTGGATTTGTCTGCAGCGAAACAAAAAAAAAAAAAAACAAGAAAAAAGTCTGTTATTCGGTTATTTAAAAACCAAGAACAAATGAGAGATTTGTTGTCCAAAAAAATTAATAATAAGCATCTCGTCCTACATTAATCTGAACAAAGCGGCTTTTACTTTTCCACCACGCGTAGAAACACTTCACGTAGTTTACAGATGAAACATAGTGAAGGAACTTCTAATAAATATCAAACACCTTTAAAAGGAAAAAAACAAAACTGACACTTTTTCTGTAAATTTGTCACCATATCTGTTATGCGCCGCCCTCCTTAAAACCTCATCCAACCAGTTTTGGGTTTGGACCTTTGATGAATCCATCGCAATTAAGAAATTTAATTAACTTTTCTTTAAAAAAATATTTTTAAAGTGTTGCACATTCCAATTAAGAACAGCTTAATATAAAGTAGTTAAAAGAAATTTTATTTATTCCAACATTTACGGTGTTTGAACAGAAGCAGTGCGTTGGTCCCAAACTAATAAAATCACTTTTGGTACATGAAAAAGAAAACTAAGTTGTTAAGCTCAGTGATCGTTGTAACCTCTCATCCTTCAGATGCTTAAGAAGGCAGATAAGGGGAGAAACTGCAATAGGAAAACATTTCCAGCAAACCAGATTACAGAGAGTGGTCTCAATCCCTCTCATCAATCATAGCAAGCAAAGATCACTAAAATGGACAACAGGGATGTCAAACTCATTTTCCTTTTGGGTCAAATCAAGATCATAAATGTTCTTAAAGGGCCAGTTCTGCCAGAATGTATTGATAAAACTTGTTAAATTGTTAAAATATAAATAAATTGTTAAAATTAAATTACATTGAACATCTTTTCAGTCCCTTCGTGATTTTGCATTCGTTTTTGTGATTTTTTTGCAATAAAAAGTGTTTCTGGTAGTAATTTAAAAATACTTGCACTTATCTATGATAGTAAATGTGACTTTTATGACTCGCCGGATTATAACTCGACATTTAATAAGGCTGAAGCTGCTGCTTAGTAGAAGTAATAAATACTGCCTCCTGCAGGTGGGAGTAAACCATCATTTAGATCCAATGTTTGTTTTTTTACCATTTTTGCAAAGAATCTGCAATCTGCAATAAATTCACAATTATGCATTAGCGCAAAAAGGTGCAGGGATTTGTTGATTTTGCATGAATTTCCACAACAATTCACAAGAAACCGAAGTGACTAAATGATGCACTTGGCAGTAAAAGAATAAAATTAATTGATACAATAGTATTTAAGTGCACTGTTATCTTGATGGTTCTATTTGTGCGTCACTTTAGAGTCTAGAGGGCCTCATAAAAAGCTATGGCGGACCGGATTTGACATGTACTGTAGACAAAGCAGTCCTTCAAAAAAAAAATAAAATAAAATCAGAATGGAAATTATCAAGCGGTTGATTTATCGTGACAGACTTAGCTTCAAGATTGTGCTAAAACCTGAAGAATAACTTTTTCTTGCAGTTCATTAAAACCCAAATTGCGTTTTTCTGCTCGTATAAAATATCCTCAGTTATTTTGTCTTCTTTAGTCTCTGTATTGTTCACGCTGTGTTGTGCAGCACTGCGTTGAAGGCAGCGTCGTTTTTCATTGATTGGTTTATAGAGGAAGCAGAGGGAGGGAGAGTTTCTGCAACAGCGAGTGAATAATTCATACCGTGGTTGGTGGTGGTACTGGAAACTGCATCCACATCATCTTTATTGGGACAGATCGTCTTGCAGCGTTCATGGATTCGTTCTCTCTAAAAATAACAGCATACAAAGAAAATAGATTAGACGTTTCAGATCCAGTCTAAATAAAAACGAGCGAAAGCCGTCAGTCAGATTAACCCTGTCATGCATAGTGGTCACTACAGTGGACAGCTATCTAAAAAGCCATTTTCTTTTGCTTCTTGTGGATTTTTATGTTATAAATGCATACAGACTACTGAAGTGGACATTAATGCATCATAACATACACTATCAACTACTGGCCATCAGCTGCAAATGCAAGAAATTATTTTTGTTAAATCCAATATGGCCGACAGACAAAAAAAGCACGCCAACCGACCCTCCTTCTACTGTAGACGACTCTTGCAGGTAAAAAAAAGTATTGTGATATCAGATAACCCCTAAAGAACAACACTACTGATGTATTTTTCAAATAACTTTGTATTTGGAAAAAATTACAATTGATCACCTAAAAGAAATAAAATAAAAAAAAACTTTTACATTTTTTTTTCCTACTTTTTTTTTTATGCCTTTAGAAAAATAAAAAAAAATGTGAAAAAACATCCTGACAAAGGATCATAATTCATGCATGAAAGGTTTAAGAGTAATAAACTTCATGCAGCAGGAGGAAGGAAACAGAAACGTCAGCAGCTGTAAAGTTTATCATTCTGAAACCAAACAGAGGAAATAATAAGTTGGTTGTTTGTCACATGATTCCCTCTAAACTAGATGACTAATTGAAACAAAATGTTGAAGTTAAAAAAGAATTTCCATTAAAAGCAGTAAAGGTCATAATAATTTCCCTTTTCAGCTACATGAAGCTGACTGCAAATAATTAAACCACTAGCATGAGGAGCAAATATAAAAATTTCGTTCACTCCTAAAAAAAAGTCTGAAAGGTTTGTGTTATTGGTAAAGAGCAGTTTATTATTTTTATATAATTAAGAAAAATGGGGCTGAAAGGCAAAATTTACCAAGTTTAATGGCTGTTTAAATTTAGGGCAGCAACAAACAATTATTTTAGCAATTATTCTTAAAATTAACTAAAGATTTTTCACTTATTCTTTCTTTAATTTTCACTAATTAAAGAAAAAAAAGTACATTCTGCAGATTGTCATTTAACCACTTAAGTTTATTTTATACAATATTAGAAATAAAGATATATATTTTTCAAAATAAGAAAACATTTTATTGCCAAAAATGCAATCCTCATTTTGGGCCAAATCAAAAATCTGAATGTTCTCAAAGGGATGGTTGTGCCAGAATATATTGACAAAATCCATTTAACCACTAAAATATTAGTAAATAGCCACAACTCCAGGATTTTGTGACTGTTTTTGTGGCTTTTTGTAATCAAAATCACATGTTTTGTGACACTAATTTAGAAATATTTGTAAGGAAGTTTTATGATATTTGCGCTAATGTGTTAACTGTGACTTTTTAATACTTGTCTCATCAGTCACAGACTATAACTTCACACCAAGTAAGGTTGAGGCAGCAGTCACTTAAACTCAAATGTTTTTCACCAAATTTGAGAAAAATTTGCAGTAAAATTAGAAAAAAAAAAGTGGGGTTCAGTTAATTTTGTGTGAATTTTGAGGATTTGTGGAAAAAAAAAAAAAAAAAAACTGGACGGACTTGTTGATGTAATTTGGCGTCTAGAGGGCCCCATAACAAGCCACGGCGGGCCAGATTTGGCCCCCGGGCCTCGAGTTTGACACGTGCTTAAATTAGTGTATGCTTGTAGCAAAGAATGAGTCTGCAGCAAAAAATAAAATAAATGCTTCTAGCAACATGTGAGAAGCTCAGCCTTTCTGCTTGACTTATTGATAGTGTAGAGCTGATCTGTTGATTATTTTTTGGATTGACCAATTAATAATTTAACAAAAAAATTAGTTTAATAGGAGATTTTCTGTACTGAATTTGAACCAGGTAAAGCTAAAACTATGCCACTTGAGTTAAGGGTAAAAAATATTTACAGACAAAGTCTTTTTATTTTTTATCTTAAGTACAAAATGTATTTTTTGCATAGTTTTAGTTTAATTACTACTCTGAATATATTGTTCTTTCAGGAATTAGCCTTTTTTAGAGTCTGTATTATTATCATTATAATTTTTTTATTATTATTTTTATTCTTTATTATTATTATTTGTATATTATTGTTATTTTCTTTATTATTATTACCATTATCATTGTTATTATTAAGTTGTAGCCACAACAAACTACAAATATGGGCGAGCCTTAATTTCTTTAAATTTACCGGTGGCCACAAAGATGTATTTGCCGTTATCTGATGTAAAAGCAGCCAAGTGTCCAATCAGAGGACAATGAAGCTCTGAAGAACAGAGCTGAGTGTTTACCTGAGTCATTTCCTGCGAGTACGGTCCAAAGTGTTCCCTGGAGATGTTGGGCAGGTGGAAAGACGGCATCACCTCCGTCTCTGTGAAGTCCAGCCCCCATGTTTTGGTAAAAAAGTCAGACTCTCGTTTCGCCAGCCTCGGGTCGTTCAGCGCGGCAGGGAGGTTGACCTTTGAACTGTACACCGTCCACCGGTCATGCTCCGCCACCACGGATGGACCATTGTGCAGACCCCTCGCCTCACCTGCAGAACGGACACACAAAAGTGAATCCAGACCGGATTTTATGATGGATTTAAACTCAAAGATCCTTACTATCATAAATGGAAAGAGCTTTTTTTTTTTTCCCATAGAAAAACTAAAGATTACTGCAAAATATCAATATAAAAACAATGGACAGGTTTATTTTTGACACATATACAGTTGAAACCAGAAGTTTAGATACACCTGCGTTCCTCCTGACAGAACCGGAGTAACTGGATCAGGTTTGTCGGCCGCCTCGCCTTTTCAGATCCGCCCCATTCTCTCTAGGATGGAGGTCAGGGCTTTGTGACGGCCACGCCAAAATATCGACTCTGTTGCTCTTAAGTAACATTTATAAAGATTTTGTTTTACGTTGGGATAATATTGGTTTTCACAATTATTCAAGAAGAAAATTATTTTTTTTAATTCATTAAAATTCAATAGAAAAATTCATTGTTTTGTGACTTTTAAAATTGACTTATTTATCAACTTTCAGTTATTCTTTCAAACAATTGTAAGGCAATTAAAACACTCCTTGTACTATTCAAGTTCAATTTATGTATCTGATGTTGTAATAACTCCTGGCTGCTGTCGTTAGTATTTTATATGGCATACTGTTCCTTGTATACTTTATGTGCCTTTTTCTTTAATAAAAAATACAAATTGTTATTAAGCCGCTGGTTCGCCGGTTTGGCTGTAAGCTTTGGGTCATCGTCCATTTGGACAGAGATTTAATTTCCTGGCTGAAGTTTTTAGATGTTGCTTTACCATTCCCACATTAAATTCCTTCCTCATGATTCCACCTAGTTTATGAAGAGCACCAGCCCCACAGCATGATGCTGCCACCTCCACACTTGACAGTTGGGATGGTGAAAGCATTCCTGTTTTTCTCCAGATGTAACGACTACGCCGGCGACAGACTGGCGACCTCTCCAGGGTGACCCCGGCCTCTCGCCCGGAACGTTAGCTGGAGGTAGGCACCAGCACCTCCTGACCCCACTAAGGGACAAGGGTGTTAGAAAATGGATGGATGTAACGCTTATGCCCACACAGTTCCACTTCAGTTTCACTAGATCATTTTTAGGACACGACACCAAAAATAAAGCTCTGTGTTCATTGGCACGGTTCTTTTGGTGTAATGGCTTCCTCCTGGCTGAGCGGCCTTTTAGCCCATGTTGGTACGAGTCTTTATTGGTCCCAAAGGGAGAATTAAATGTCATTGTAACTCGTTAATTAAAATTCTTCAAAGCGTTGTTGTAGATAGTGATGCTGTTGGCAGGAAAGCTCTCTGGTAGCAGTCTGTATCACAGCTAATTTGAAGAAGCCTCTGACTGAAAAGGGTGGTCGGGGTTGTCGACAATTTTCTTGATTGCAGAGTTTCCACACTTATTTCCGGAACAGAACCAGCCTTCTCCATCAGGTTGTTGATCCTCTATCTGCACATTTTGGACCAGAACCCGTCCATCTCTGGGACAAAGAACCCGTCTCCTTCCTTAGCGGGATGATGCTTGGACATTCCCATCATATCTACATTTGCATATAATTACTTTAACAGATGAACGCGGCACCTTCAAGCATCTGGAAGTGTTTCCTAAAGATGAACCCGACTTATGCAGCTCCACATTTATCTTCTTAGCTGATTTGTTTCGACTTTCCCATCGTGTCAAAAAACAGAAAGCAGGAGGTGCTGTGGTGGCGCAGGTGCAAAGCACAACCCACATATGGAGGCTTTAGTCCTCATGCCGGTGGTCGCGGGTTCAATTCCCGGCCTGGCGACATTTGCCGCATGTCTTCTCCCTCTCTCAATCCCTAATTTCCTGTCAAGCTACTTTCAAATAAAGGCCACTAGAGCCTCAAAAAATCTTTAAAAAAAAAAATAAAATTTATTTAAAAAAAAAAAAAAAAAAAACAGAAAGCAGTGCGTTTCAGGTGTGCCTCCAATTAGTTAATGTATTAATTAACCAGCCAGAAGTTTCCAAAGCGATGACATCATCATCATCATCATCTGGGCTTTCCCTCATTGCATAAAGAGACTAATCATTTTGATTCTTTAGGCATAAATATTCTCATTATTGTGTCATTTAGAAAATAGGAATCATTTTTATGATTCTAACCGACATAAAACAAGAGACGTTTGGTCATTTTGTGTATGTAAATTTCTGGTTTCAACTTTATGTCTACAAGTGGGGAAACATGTTCAAAAAGAACAAAAGAACAGAAATTTAAAAAAGAAAAACACCTGAAAACTAGGTCAACTTCGGCAAGTGAAACTCTGCACTTATTTTCTAATTTGGGCATAAAGGTTTATTAAAAGACACCAGCTCATTAGAGAAGAATATTAATAACCTGCTAAAAAAAAAACGTATCGAGAATCATCTAATTTTAAACCGTAAAAGAAAACATAAGGCTTTAAGTAGTCAGAGAAGAAGACTTCTTGCTTTTTCCCAGTACTTCAGGTGCAAAACGGTAGTAAGAACGGTTCAGTACGGTGAAGAGTTGGGTTTTTTCTGCTCACCGGTTGGCTCCTTGGGGCAAACGTCGGGCAGGGAGCGGATGCCCCGGCTGCGTGGCGGGGAGAGGCCGCGCTCCTTCAGGTGGACCCCATGTGGGCCCCCACCGGCACGGCGAGGCGCTGGGGAGGAGCTGCTTCTGGAGGCCATGGCATTGGGACTCGCCTCCCAGGAGGCTAGCTGGAAATCCCAACGAGAAAAACACTTGGAGGTTTATGGCTCTAATAATTCAGCATTTTTTTAAGGAATTCATGGCGACGGCCGAAAATAATGTGTCAATCTGAGGAAAATTCAACCCATTTAAACATTATTGTAGTATTTTTTTAAAAGGGCTGCAACAGTCAATTATTAATTACTCATTTTTGAATTATAAAACAATTAATTTTATAACATAAAATTGAATTAAAATATTATGATTGAATTATTTATGTGATTGTATATTATATAAAATAATTAAATTCTACATTTAATTATAACTAGAATAATTTACCAATTATTATAATTACAATTAGTAAATTTGTGCCCAGTGAAACCAGCAATTTTTTTCTGTATTTTTCATATATGAATTTTTTATACATTAAAAGATGCATTTAAAAAAATTTTAAATAAAAACATATTGCCTAAATTGCAGAAACAGCATTCATTTAGTTTGGCTATGATTAATTAATCAAATTACTAATTGGGTAGCAAAAGGTGCTTAAGAGTTTTTTGGGGGTTTTTTTTTTTACAGAATTTGAACCAAATAAAGCAAAATCTCTGCTACTTGAGGAGCTTTGGATAAAACTTATGTACAGTTGTTTTTTTTTTTTCATCTTATATGCAAAACGTATAATTATTTTGGTGAAACTAATGCATCAACTGAGTAGACTAGGGTAAGAAAACTTGATCATTTGTAACAAAAGACGGATCCGCAGCTTAACAAATACTTTTATCATCGACTTGTGAAAAGCTCCGTCCTTTCTGCTCAGCTTGACATCAAAACTGTGTAGGGCTGGTTTTTTAATTATTTTTTGATTAACTGAATAACAGCTGGACGGCAAAATGTGTTTAATAGAAGATTTTAAAAAAACTGAATTTGAACCAAAAGCAGTTTTGGGTAGAACATATTTACACGTGTTTTGTTTTTCGTTTTTGTCTTGAATGCTAAATGTACAAATGTTTTGTCTTACTTACTGCTCTGGATGTTCTTTCAGCAAATTGCACTTTTTGAGTCTGTATACTGTAGCTAAAGATTAGTCGATTGCTAAATTAGTTGACAATTATTGTAGTAATTGATCTCTAATAACGTTAAGACGTTAGACGTTTTTCTACCACATAATGTAGCAAAGCAAACCCAACACAGAATGCATTTTCGTTTTTCACTTGAGATATCACTTGTTGGTTCCACTTGTGTTTTTTTTTTTTTGTCACGTTGACAGAAAATGTTAGTAAAAGGAAGTGGCACCTGCTCATGTTTGCCTTCAGGCTGCAGCTGCACCAGTCAACATGCAAGCGACAAGAAGCCCCATGTGCCGCTTCTTCCACACCTGCAGCTTTATAAGCGTAGAAACACAAGCTGACATAGTTTAATAGCAGCTACTGGTGTTTGGGCTCATCTTAGGACAGGTGGGGTTCCACTTTAGCTCACTGCAGTTTTCTTTGTCCTATGAGACAAAGAAAACCGTCCCACAGTTTTGAGACGGATGTTGAGACGGTTACGGTTCTAACTGGACTGATGAGGCGTCAGACCCCCTGCTGCTAATCCCATCACGCAGATGACGGGATTACATGAAACATATGGAACCTTATTATTACCATCGCAACTACTAGTAATGCAAATGTCAGAACAACAATCTGAAAGTATAATTCTTTAGACTCGCTCGGCTTGTTTTCATCACGTTATAATTACACGAGGCTGTTGAAATAACTGATGAATTTAGGGCTGACATGATTAATTGTGATTAATCGATTATTTAAAAAGAAAAACTAATTTAGTAATTGATTAATCGCTAGCTGGAGCTTAAACCCAGAAAAAGCCGTCTGCTCAAAGAACAAAGAGCAGTAATTAAGCCAAAACTGTACAAAAATATTTACATTTTGCATCTAAAAAGCCCCAGAAAAACTTAATTTTTTATCCTGATCTACTCAATTGACCTAATTTTAGCTTCAGCTCGGACAAACTTAAAAAAACAAAAGCCAAAAGTACAAAAAGCAAACAAAAAAAAGCTATTAAACCCCAATCTACTTAAATGTCCTAATTTTAGCTTCACTTGGTAGAAATTTAGTAAGAAATAATTTTTAAAAACTAAGCTAAATTTAGTTAAAAAACAATTCAAACTAAGCCAAAATTGTACAAAAAAAAAAACATACATTTTTCCTCCTTCCATTTTAAATATGTTTTATCCAAAACTCCTCAAGTAGCATAGTTTTAGATTCATCTGGTTCAACTTCTGTAAAAAATATGAAAAGAAAAACAATCTCTTAAGCTCCTTTTGCTACCCAATTATCAGTTTCTCAAACAATAAAAACATCAGCGCTACACTGTCCTGATGCTAAGACAAGCAGAAACAAACAAGCTTTCCACATGGTGATTTTAAGGTTTTATTATAAACGATCAAGTGCACATTAAATTAAAACTATGCCGCTTAAAACTATAGTAAAATGTTAAATTTCTTATTTAGTACAAATTAGCTTTTTCTAATGCATTTATGAAATTTTACAAAAGGAGGCAAAAGTATTTAAAAGAAAAATATGAGGAATGTGATTTTTTTTTTTTTATCTGATCAAAAAAAATCAGTTACTAAAAATAATCGTTAGTTGCAACTCTAGTCCCGTGACACATTTATGAAGCCCGGAAGCCGGAAGGAAACGCCTCATAGTGAAACTTTAAGGGACCAAATAAAAGTGCTTAACGCCACAACACCACTGTGTCTAAGGCAGCTACACTGATTACAGTCGGACATACATTTTTAAATGATTTTGGTCAGTAATCAGAGATTGTAATTGAGAATATTTATAAATCCTGTTTATTAAAACCTTCAGAAACAAGAGCTTCCATCACTTTCTGTCCATAAACAGAAAACATGTCCTGCAAAGAGAGATTATGGATGAGTAATAAATGGGGTGTTGATGTAAATCTAACTCCAACTTTAGATAGGAGACATCTTAAACCTCAAATAAAACCAATAGTTCTTATTTCTCAAATCTATGCAGATTATGCTTAGGGATTCCACCTGCCTTTTTTCCCCCCAAAAGAGAGAACGATTAGACCATAAACGGGTATATTTAAGAAAAATATTAATGTCTGATCATATAGTTCTGACATTTGTAAAAGTTCATAATCATAGTTAAAACATTGCTGAATATCCTAAATGTTTAAATCGATGATCACTGGACCTTGAGGGGAGTCAGGTTCCTCAGCAGTGAAACAAATGGGCAGAAAAAGGAAGGAAACACCTGATAGTGAGAAAGACCCGTTTATAAAAGTGTTGTTTCAGAGCCCACACAGGCTCTGCTATTTAAATTAACTCAGGTCCGAACCGTTTCTTTAATTTTCTAAAAAAAACTTGTTCAAGTATATTCAGTATTTACATCTAGGAAGGACCAAGCAGCTGGAAAAATATGCTTTATTGCCATGACGATTGCAGATGCATGTAAAATACATTCAGGGAGCAAAGATATTACACTAAAGATTGAACCAAGAAGTCCTGTGCAGTAGCACAGATACTGCAAGAATGATTGCAAGTCGCTATTTTGTGCAGCTCTAGTTATTTTAAATATTCCATCTCAAATGTCCACGCTTCTTCTGACTCTGTAGCAAATGTCTGAACATGATGCATGAAGAATCATCTAAAAATTTCTGGAGGCAAAGAAGAGATTCTGCTGCTACAAAGCAGTTCGTTTTCCCTTAAATGTTGATATTTCAGTTCCCAGAGAAATTAGCAAAATTATTATCAGGGGTAAAATAGATGGAAAAAAATATAAAGAAAAATATTAATCTTTCTTTATATTGGATATCAAAATACTAGGACTGGTTTAACCCAGAGCGTGATGTGATGTTATGGTTTTTCCATGTGTATACTAGGACTGTAAACTAGTACAATATTAAGATAAAGAATGTTAAAAAAAAAAATGCAAATAAATGCAGAGAAGTATCAGAGGTGAACATCCATTCTCTGCTGCAACACCAAAACTTCACATGTCAGAATCCTGTCATCTGCAGAGGTATTGAGATGCCTCTGCAGTCGTCAGGTGATGCAGACATGAAGAAGAAGTGCAGAGGCCTGATGGAGCGCTCTGTGTCACGGTGTGGGAACGATCATCTTATTTTAAATGTCAACAAAATGAGGAAGAGGACTGTAGATTCTAAAAGAAGCAAGATTAGGTCAGGCTATTTTCATCATGGGAGAAAACATGGTGGAGGTTCAGGAGAATAAACACTTTGGTGTTCATCTGAGCAACAGACTGAACTGGAGACGCAACAGTGAAGTAAAAACAGAGTATCTTCAGTCAGAGGCTATTTCAGAACCGCCGTAATACAGACTGCTATGGAATAGCCATCAGAATCTACAACAACTCTGAACAATTTTGGTTAATACGAGCTATAACATTTAAATTTTCCTTTGTGATAAAGAAAGTATTTTGTACTGAATTGAATTAATCTACTAATTCATGTAAGTGCTGCTCCTAATATCGCCTCTTTGCCCTTTTAATTACATTTTAATCTTGGGTAGAATCTCTTAAACTAAATTACATTAATCGTGTCTGTGTGTTTTATTTACCCCTATCAAATATGTTGTTCTGCCAGCGCAGCACTTAAGTGTAACTTGTTTGTAAAGTGCAATAGAAATAAAATGGACATTAACATATTTGGAGCTACAGCTAGCACAGACAGAGAGAGGGGGGCTGATCGGTAAGAGACAATACTCACATGTTTCCAGGTAAATATTAACTTTTTATTGAGACTTTGTGTTGCTGGGCTGAACTGTCAGATCATGGTTGAGGCTCCTTTCAAAAGAAGCAACAGTGACGGGAGCTAGCCAGCTAGCTTTAGCTAAGCTCTCTTCTTCGCCTGTGCTTGTTAAATTGCTACTGCCAGAGCTGTCAGCGAAGTTAAAACAAAATACCAAAAACGCGACGTACGCGTCACTTTTGATATCACAAGGTGAAAAGGCGCAGAGTATCTGTTGTCTGTGCCTCTAGCTAATGCTAATGCTATCAGCTGCGGTTACACGTAGACTGGCTAATGCTAACAGGCTTAAAAAGAGCAACACAAAACGAAACAAAACGTTCAGTGACTGTGGAGTTCAGCCACCTCCGTACCTGTCTAGTAAAGCGCAGTAGCAGGTATCTCTCCTCTTCAGCATCACAGGAACACAGGAGGAACTGCGAGGAAAATGACACTCATACAGAACGAGCTAGCACCGGTACAACGACCATCATGCACTGCTGAAGCAAAGCAAAACTGGTGTTTTCCTTCAGTTTCTCTCTGCTGCTGGGTTGCTGCTGCCACCTGCTGGCCAAAACAATTTTTTTTTTTTTAGCATAATTTCTTTATTTACTCTTATGAACCATTCCATTGCTTTAAATTAATAACACGGACCAAAACGGATCTTAAAACTGCTGTACGTTCAACTGCTATGATGTCAATAATCCAGAAACTATACCAGAACAACTTCAACACCGCCCTCTCTAACTGGTAGCTGGACCGCTCCTCAACAAGCTGCCACCAAAACATTCTGAGCTATTACACTGAACACAGGAAATGGCTTTCCTCAGGGATGTGTACTCAGCACCCTGCTCTTCACGCTGCCGACAGGTGACTGCCAGATGGTATGCATAACCAGTCACCTGCTCAAGTTTGGGAATGGCACAACCTTTACAGCAGGGGTCTTCAGCTCCAATCCTTAAGAGCTAGCATCTTGCAATTCAGGTATTTATTCCAAATAAATAGCAACACTACAAAAACACACAATCTTACAAAGTATTTTTTTGGGCTAGTTTCTAGAGCAAATATCTTTGTACACTTAAAATAAAACAACTCTAACTTACAAGTAACTTGTTCCATAAGATTATTTCTCTTATAAGACATTTTCCCCATGTCATAAGTTAATTTATGTGACAATAGAACAAGTACTTTTTCATCAATATTAAGGAATTATTTACTTAAACATGTCTCCATATCTTACAAAAAATTACCTGCAAGTTAGTTTTGTCTTACTTCCAGTGTTCTAAAATATAAACAAGACCAAAAGTACTTGGTAATATTTTATGTTTTTGCAGTGTCGTTGCCGAGCTTTGACGACTTCTGGAGATAATTCAGACGTTTTATTCAGAAAGTGTACACAACAAAGCACCTCTACTGACATAAAACAAGTTTACAGAGGTGCGTAATAACTAGTTACATTTACTTTGGTAGCTTTGCTTCACTTTTTACTTTTTTTTGAGTATGTATCACTATTCTGTCTTGAGTATAATAGCAGAATTTGAACCATAACATTTTAAAATATTAACTCAGATGTTAAGATCAGTATCTCAGTACTTGAGTAGCCTTTATACCAAATACATTTTTACTTGAGTAATTCCTTGGGTGGCTACTTTTTACTTTTACTCGAGTAAAAATATGTTGTGCTACTCTTGAGTAAAAACTTAATTCAATTCAGTTTATGTTTTTTTCTTTCTATGAACAATATGGTCTTTAAAAAGTCTTCTGTAACTTTGAAATATTGTCCAATTAAAACAGTATTTTTAACTAGATTGACAGGCAAAAATTGTTTTGGTCTTCATGCATTTATTCAAAACTCTTCAACATAAGTATTTGCTTTATAAAATGTTAACATTTATTTAGATATTGCACAGTATTCAAGATCAAATTCAAGTTATGTACTTGACTGTTTTCTATTCAAAACTCTTCATTGCTTACATTTTATTTGTTGGTACA
The DNA here is from genome assembly GCA_903067095.1 of Girardinus metallicus. Classification (NCBI taxonomy): domain Eukaryota; kingdom Metazoa; phylum Chordata; class Actinopteri; order Cyprinodontiformes; family Poeciliidae; genus Girardinus; species Girardinus metallicus. The sequence continues at coordinate 21,452 of CAEGAE010056696.1, forward strand.
ACTGAAAGTTCGGGCTGTAACTCATTACTCTTCCAAAAGAAAAAAAAATGCTTGTGTTATAAATGTTTTAATCAAAATAAAGAGGCAGCTAGTAATGATCAACAGTCTTTATTTTTTTTTTTTTGGACAGTACAAAAACAGTCAAGAGGGCAGAAGCACTGAATGAAACCAAAACAAAACTCAGTGGAAATCTAAAATGAAACATCAAGCGTCAGTAAAGTGGTTATAATATTATTTGTATTGACTTTAAATTAAACCTGAAAGATTTTATGATAATGTTTTCAAGCTTAGTTTCCCAAAAAGACCATAAACCAACAAACATAGAGACACAATTCAAAATATGTTAAAAGGTTTCCAAAGTGTTAAAAGTTAAAATATTGACTTAGAGGAGTACATGCTGAGGATATTTTAAATCATCTATTACATTCAGAAAAGCAGTAAATTCAGCCACTTGGTGGCGCTGTAGAAAGATGTTGCATATCCTCAACAATGGTTTGGTAGAAACTTTATTGCCCACATAATGGAAAATTGCTGGTTTACAGTGTCTGAGGTTTACAGTTCTTTGTTTAAAAAAATAGAAAGATTACTACTTAATCTGACAAGGGTTTCAAAAGCTTCCCACATCTACATCTGTAGATAAAATTACAGATTATTTCTAATCATGAGATACCTAGGAAGGAAGTGACTTGATTTTAAAAGAGAAGATGTAAAAATGTAATCCCACAGTTTGTTTCTTGTTTTTTAATCCAGTGTTTTTGTCAGAGCTAAAGAGGGACTCCAGCTTTACACTGGACCCAAAATAATGATCATCCCTTGGCGTTACTAGTATTTAGAGTGAAGGACATACTGGTATCCAGCTGCTGTTAATCTCTGCACTACTTTAAAAACACAGTACTAAAAGGAGGTAAAAGAATAAATAGAAAAATAAGGCAAATTAAAAATTATTACCGCTTTCCCAGAGTTTTTCTGAAGGTGCTCTTCGAGAGGAAATCCTCCTCTAAAGAAGAACGCAGCCAGAGACACATTAGATATTCAAAAAAAAGTGACAGGAATCCATAAATGCACTTTGTGTTTAACGAATTTAATTTCAGTTTTAGGAGCCTCACACTTCCGGGTGTTTTGTTCCTCTTCCATCAGAAGTCATTTCTAGTCCAGAGGACTTTGGAAGATGAGTCTGACAAAACCGGTGTCTCCCCTGAGAGGGTGGATGCAGAACGGGCAGGCGGCGTGGAACGCGTGGGTGCCGTGCGGCAGTGAGATCTGACTCCAGTACGCCGTCGTCTTCTCCGAACAGACGTGGCCGCAGGGGACGAAGGCGTGAGTGGGGCCCTCGGCGTCTACGTAGAAGGCCGGTTCGCAGCCCAGCCACAGCGGCACATAGGGCCCCTGCGCTCGGCACATGGGACACTCCCTCTCCTGGCACTCCGCCTCCACCTCGGGTGCCCGCCGGCCTCCCCAACAGTGATAGCCGTGGACATGTCCGCAGCGCAAGTACGCCCACGGCTGCTTCTCGTCCAACACGTCCTTGCGTCGCATGCTGGGGAAGGCCAGGGTGTTGAAGCCGACGGGGCACTGGGGCCGGCCGGCGTTGAACTCCTGCCGCAGCGCCTCCAGGTGTTTGACCGTGGGGGTGCGAGCGAGGCCCTCTGCTGTACGCCACAGGAGGGTGGCGCCGCAGAGGTCAATCAGGGAGCCGTCCACCAGCTGGTTGCACTCAGAATCCACCTGCAAAACGCCAAGATGCAGACTTTAATGTTACACTGGAAGTCTGGTAAATGTCCCTCAATATCACTGTGGGTGAAAGACAGTTTGTTTTTTTTTAATGCTTGAGAAAATGAAATACACTTCACCGGGATCGACACAAAGGTTTTACAAAAAACAGCAATGTTTTCTGTCCTGTTTCTCAAACTCCATTCATGAAAAGAGTTACTGAAATAAACAAATATTCCAATAATAGTCTAATTTATCGGATGGGTCTGTATGTTGAGAAATAAACCAGATTAATGTATGTTTAAGGAAGCATTACCCACCATCTTGCCTCTCTGCTGAGCAGATCTGGTCTCTCGCAGTGTGAAGACGTTTCCGCAGACAGAGATTTCCCTCCACACACCCGGTCTGGAGTCCTGGGCGAAACCCTGCCGAGGATGCATGACCAGAACTCCGTTTGTGGTCAGTCCGTCCATATGACCGTCATGCATTCTCCACTTGGCTGCCTTCTCCTGTGACAAGGGCATTATGCAAGTCTTAGAAAGTAAACAGTGAAGAATCGCAGTGCTAAAATAAATGTAGCTTTCGAGGTTCTTGAATCGTACCCCGAGGAAGATGTTTTTGGAGGAGTCGAAGCCTGCAGCGTAGATCCGAGCAGAGTAAGGCGGGTTCCTCTGGCAGATGATGCGGCAGGCGAAACGGGAGATTGTGCTCTGAATCGTCTGAGCGTCAGTGAGGCTCTGCCCGCCCGGTACAGTGTCTGTGACCACAAAGTCGATGGGATTCTCTGTGGAACGGCCGATCTGTAGCCAAATGTACATTTGCAGAGCAAAGATTTAGTGAGAATCTGAGATTAATTCTGTCCCATTTCGTTTTATTGTTAGGCCTGTCACAGTGATGTTTCGTTGGACGGTAAATTGTCCCAGAAGTTATTGCGATAAACGAAAATATTATTTTGAGACCATTTTCAAGTAATATAATGTTAATGGCATAATAAAAATACACATTCTAAAACATTAACAAACTTTAAATTCTAATGAACATTCAACACTGGAAGTGGAAGACACTTTAAATATCCAAAATAAACAAACGGAACATAATAACTAAAATGAATTATGAAGTCTCTAAACTAAAATGTCCTTCAAAATAAGAAGGTTTAGTTTAGACAAATGGACCAGAATGAAAAACTTTATCATGCAATTTTTTGGTAGAAAGATAAGACAAAAATGATAAATCATGCAAATGAAAATTGAGCTCATTTTAATTTGTCATGCGATTAAATTATTTCTTGTTTATTGCAACAGGCCATTTAATTATTGATAAGTTTTGTTGTAAAAGCTATTGATACCATTTTAAGTGCTTCTCATTTTGCAATGTTACAAGCTGTAGCCCATGATTATAAATTGAAAGGAAAATAATACATGATTTGAAAAAGTTTATATTTAACTCAACAATTTGTAGAAACACCTGCTGCTGCCACATCAATTGATGCTCTTTTGTAGTATGATGCTACCAGCTTTGTATGGAGGAATTTTACTGCCATAAGTCAAGAGCACACATGGGTAGATAGTGATTTATCTAGACAGATATGAAGTTATTAAAGCCTAAAATAGCATCTCAATGCAAAACATGTTGCAGCAGCACAGACGTCCCCAACGCTATTGTCAGCGTCTACAGCCCACATTTCTACAGTTTTATTATTTAAAAGAAGTTACATGGATGATCAGGGAAACATTTGAGAGACAAATAGGTATAATAGGACTTTGCACCAATCAGATGGCTGAATAACATAAACAACAGATTAAAAACAAAATATAATTTTGTTGAACTCGCATATTCAATAACTTAGCAGAAAAAAGTTTTTGAATCTAATTTTTACAGACTCTACAATTAACTCAATGAAAACTTTTAATAGAGTTTCACCACTAGTTGTAATGTGACAGACGGAGAAAAAGTTTAAAGTATAAATATTTTCCATCTTTCTATTGATGTCAACCATGCTGCAAATAAATACAAATAAAAAGTAGAAAATGTCCTGCGTCTACAGAAAAACTATTTAGTTCAAATTCAAAAATACTTTCTTAATCCCAAAGAGAAATTAAATGTTGTTGTAACTCATTGACTTTCTTCAAAGAGTTACTGAAGATGACAAAGACATAATAAAAATAATAAATGATAGAGTAATAAAAATGATCAAATGTTGTATTTTATTTAAAACATCATAAAGACACCTGTACAAGATTATACCCAACAATCATGGACATCTAACTTTAACAATCAATAATTCAAGCACAATTTAATAGCAGTATTTCACATCCAAGATAAAAGCTAAAATAGCAAGCAATAAAAATAAAATAAAACTTTAATCCTGATGTGCTAGCAAGGTGGAAATGGAGGCTACACACCTGAAACATGTCTGTGTTGCTGTCATGCGTGTACTCCACCACTACAGTATGCGCCCGAGACAGTGTGTATGATATGCTGTGCTGTTCCTTGTTGCTGATAGCCTTTAAAACACACAGAAAAGGGTTACAAAATATTTAAAACATAAAGAATTGTTTTAAATTGAACATGTATAAAACTTTCCTTGAGACTTAGAGACACAGATGAGACAATGTAAGCGATAAGAAACTTCCAGCTGCCTTTTTATTTCCATAGTCAGAGTAGTAAAGGTCGTATCACAGGCTCTAATCAGTGTGATGCAAATAGATTCGTGTGTTTGAGTTCTCACCTTGGCAGCCTGAGGAGTGCAGGATGTGTGCACGGTGCTGGGTTTCACGCCATTCGCCTTGTTTCTGCGACACAGAGCGAAGCGGCTTTTCCTCCTCCCTCTCTCGCCAGACGGCAGAGAGCCATTACACCTGAACACATACAGCAGCAGCAGCTTATCATCAACTCACTGCGCCAGCAAATGTTTCCGGATGACATCATCAGAGAAGAGGGCTGGGAAATAAACCGATGTAATAAAATCTTTGGTTTTAGATTATTTAATTTCTGGAAAGTTTGTTTTTTTGTTGTTTGTTTTGTTTTAGATATGTTCACCTTGGGTTTCCATAGAGCAGAATAATGTTAGAACGCCCACAGCGGCGGCCATCTTGTTCGATAAGCGTGTTTTACAGCTTCTATTTATTTGAACTTTGAATTCAGGTAAACTGAGGTAAATATTCCACCAGACAATGGCATATCATTACTTTGTAATAACACAAGATAAAAGTTGTACAACAATAAATTAAAAATAATAATAAAGGCATATTATTACAAGAATAAAGGCAATAATACAAGAATAAATTTGAAATCATACAAAATCAGTTGCGCAACAATAAAGTTATAAAAATATGAGAATAAATTCATAATAATATGAGATCAAAGTCTTACAAGTTTAAATAACAAGGATAAAGTTGTAATATTACAAGAATACAGGCAATAAAGAATAAGATCAAAGCTATACAACAATAAAGTTAAAGTAATATCAAAATAAAGTCGATTTTACAAGAATAGTCATAAAATGTGAGAGTGAAGTCGCAATAATATGAAATCAAAGTCTTACAGAGTCGGAATAATATCAGAATAAAGTCATATTATACAAGAATAAAAACGTAATGATACTAAATTAAAGTTGTACAACAATAAAGCCAAAATAATACGCGAAAAAGTCACAAAACTGTCAGAATAGTCATAACATTAGAAGAATAAAGTAATAATTTTATGAGAACTCCCAACATGAAAAAAAGAATTTTAAATATGAAGTTAAACTTTGGTATCCGTTTTATAAATAAGGAAATACTTCACCTTTAAGCACATCAACATCAAATAGAGTGTCTATTTGGAAGAAAAACCACAAAGACTGAGTTGGTTACGTCAGATCTTGATAAATGAAGTAAAAGCCACTTTTTGAAAATATTTTCTGTCATTTGTGATTTAGTTTTTAGAAAAACCAAGGGAAAAAAAAGAGATTAAAATCGGTAATTTGACTTGGTATGAAAAAAAAATGACATTTTATTTTATCTTGCAGTCAAGATATGCAGTCATATCTACAAGCTCTTTAAGATATGTTGAGCTATTAGTGTTTCAGGGTTTTTATGTCTATATTTGTGAAAATCCCAAGGAAACTAATCATGTTCGGATTTAAAGATTTCCATAGCAACCATCCAATCATAAGGCATAAATAAAACTCTGTCCTCTTTACAGTATAAAACAACACAGGACTAAAGTTACAAAGTTGCGCTCTATAACGCTGCATAGAAGCATTTCAACAAGTCTGGGCCTCTACTATACGACAGAGGCCCAGGAGGGACATAAGTGCAGAAGATGGATTAGCCAACAACTGATATTGTCAGGACATGTTACTGTGGAATATAGTGCAGATATCTAACACACAGTTAAAGGTGTTAGCACAGGTCGCGGTAGACTTTTTTGTTCTCCGTCATCTTGACCGACAACATAAAAAAAAAAAAAAAAAAAAAAAAAAAAAAAAAAAAAAAATCGGTCATGTACTATTTTTACCTGTCAAATTATAATCATAGCAACCCGGGCTATTTAGCCGCATTTTTACGCGGTTTAGTTAATATTTACCTAATTGAACCGCAAATCCAGATCCCATCACACATAAGGCAGAAGAGTGCATCTAACTTTTTCTCCGTAGTAACAAAAACCACTGACTGTGGCCCCAATAACTTATAAAAAATGAAATTAAACCATTTCCCTTAAACTACAAGCACTTCACCCACTGGGGTCTGAACGCATAGCGCTTCACAAATTCCTCCTGTTCCGCATCTGCAGAGAAATATGCGCCAGTTCATCAGTCAGTTGGATCCATCTGATCAACTGAACTCTGCGATATTCCGTTAACGCGACCTCTGGGTGGTTAGTTCTGTGTCTGTCAGACAGCGACAGTCTTCAGTCAGGGGCTTCTTCAGATTTGTTGCAGGACTGACTGCTTCCTTGATCCATCCTGACCTCAGCATCAACAACCACAACCACTCTCTGAAGAGACTTGGATGGTATGAGTTAGGACAACATTTAATTTCCCTTTGAGCTAAATATTTTTGAATCAAATTCAGAGACATCCAGCACAACTAATACCAACACTCAAATGGTACAACAAAGCTGGCTCTGAATCCAGTAAGTCAACCCTACAGGGTTACGGACTGAATATGTGAGCATGGTGAATCCAAGATGCCTCAGAGTTGAAAATGGAAGAACAATCATAATGAAAGGGCAAACAAAACAGCTGGTACGTGAACACTTTAGAGTAGGAATTAAATTCTTAAAGCATGCATTTCTGAGGGTGCATTCACACCAGCCCTGTTTAGTCTGCTTCAATCAAACTCTAGTTCGTTTGTTTAGAAAGCCCGGTTCACAAATTCTGATGCAGACCAAACAAGCGAACTCTGGTCCGCCTAAAAGCTCGGGTCACGGTTTGGTTGAAATGAACTCTGGCACGTTTCGAATGCAAATGTGAAAGCCAAGGGGACCAGAGACCACTCCAAAAGCAGGAAGTGAGCAATAGCGCAAAGCATTCTGGGTAAATACAAACAAAATAATCGCACGGACTTGGTCTTTTACCAAAGGCAAAAGAGAAATCCTACAACCGCCAAAGTCTGGCGCCATTTCGTTTTTGTTTACATTTCATGAAGAAGGAAGTTGCACTCAGTGTCTTCTTCAGATGTTTTTGTGCGTTTCCTCCAGTGGTTCTTGATGCAGCGCCACCACAGGGGAGGAGGTGAACAGGTTTTTCAAAGGGTTTGGTTCATTTGACACAGTGTAGTGTGAAAGCGAACCGCAACAGCTGAAAATGTAGCAAATGTTGCAGCTTTGGTTCCCAATCAGGTATGAAAACACCTTAAGGTTTTGTCATTTCAAATATTCCTCAGATAATTAAGACACTCTCTAATTTCTTTATGAAACTTAATATGTCAATATGCATCACATAAACTGCATATTATTTTATGCTAGTAATAATAGAAGAACAACACCATTTTACATTTGTGATGGTTGGACAGAATAGGCTTGTTTCTGGCATATCTCCCAACACAATACCGGTTGGCCTCCAGATAGCATCTAACAGTTGCTATGGAAACGGTGAACCCAAGATGCCTCAGTTTGGACATTTTGCTTCCCTTTCCATCCTGTTCATTGTGTGTGGTGATTAGATAAACACGGCTGGCTCCTTGCCCAGTCTGGTGACCAGTAGGTAAAAGAAAGGGCCGCAGTTTCACGTCATATTTATTCCCCAGGAAAACAAAGTTATGGATTACTAATTAAAGGTTCCTAGAAACTCAGATGAGCTGAAAGTAGAATAAATTTAATTCAGTTCTGTTCATTTGCCAATAGCTAACTTAAATCAGTAGGTTTAGGATTATTGCATAAATTAGCTAATCTTGAACAGAAAATGATCTCCAACAACTAGAAAATTATAGCTAAAACTGTCACATATTTCATGTATTTGCAAAGCATTTTGGACATGCAGTTAATTTAACATGTTGTCTCTTTACAGGTTTTGAATCTGTTGGAGGAAATATCATATTCTTGAATGGATTTTACTCAGTAATCCTTTTCCTAATGTCCATAGGTGCAAATTTTAACGAAGGTTTTCTCTGTAGTACATTTTATTCACACGCTCACTGGAGAAATCGAACCAACACTTTCTATCCAGATTCAAGATGAGGCTGCAGAGATTTGGCGATTCATAATCAGTCCACTGAAACAACAAGGACAGCAAACAAATCTAACTTTAATTAGTTTGCTAAACACCACAAAGAAGATTATCAAGTTATGAACTCCATAGCATTTAAGATGACAGAAGCTTTAATTAAAAAGTCAGTTTAGTTGGAGGTTATCTTCAGAGCCAGACTTTAAGCCGCAGGTCAAGTAAACAGGAGCTCAGTTAAAAGCCAAGCTATTCTCTTAATGGATAATGCACACTTCCTGCAATTCAGACCAGAAACTCCCTCCCTCCTTTTATAGACAAGGTCAGACCACCCCCACTTCCAATGTGGCTCCACTGAATCACACCAAACTCAGCTTCTGTTTGCATAAACTATATGGCTCTTTAAAATGAAGCCTTATGAGCAGAATAATTGCCGGGTTGCAAAGCCTCCCAGACTGTTTAATTTCATATGGGGACAGTACAATGCAAAAGCAAACAAAAAGTCTCATACCGCAGTTGCCACAACTTTCCTGACGTCCTTCGACTTCCCTGAACCGCACTGAATGGCTCCGAGTCAGGAAGTCAGCTGAATTCTTTGCTGTGGTCGGGTTTCTCAACACTTGACTGGCTTTAAGCTGAGTTACGCAGCAGCCAAACAATAAACCGATAGATTGAGCCAAGACCCAGCGTTGCCAGTTATGATTACACGAGTGCTTGTTTTCATAAATACGAGGGTAACCAAAGCTTTTTTTGTCCGCGTGATGCTAAAAAATAAGAGTGTTTTCATTGAACTTGTAATGAAAACACAGTGAAAGCTTGATTGCTTGTGACAAACGGTTTTTCAGAGGGGAAGATGTTCTCTATGCAACAGTACAAACTGTAAAATGTTTCTAATAAATTATTGGTTTCCAGTACTCATCCAGATGTAGTATTTTGTAATGGTGCACCAATTTATCGGTGCCGATTTTCTTAATTTTGGGGGATCAGAGATCGACCAATTTTTACATGTGAAGCCGATCTTATCCACCGATGTCATCAACCTCGGCAAAGGTCTAAAAATCAACCACTGTGCTTTTCTTTTCTCCTGTGAGAGAGATTTGACTGACAAAGCGGCCGACCAGGTCATGTCTGCGCATTTACAGTTAATAACAGTCATCCCATTCTTGCCAATTCAGCAACTTTCTTGATATATTGAGCAACATTTCAGACAAAAAAAAAAATGGTATCTGCCAAAATCGGAATCGGTAAGTTAGGCTTTTTAAAAGATGGGTAATTGGCAATCGGCCAGAAAACTGGAATCGGTGCACCCCTAGTATTTTGCATAGTTTCGGTGTTTTCATTACATTGCAAAACTACAAAATCTCACCAAGTATTTTTGTCTAATATCTAGTGCAAATATCTTAGACCATTTGAAGATAAAACTACTTTACAAGTAATTTTTTAAGCAAAATATTAGCTTATTTTCAGTAAGTAATCCTTTAGTATAGATTTTAAAAAGTACTACTTCCACAGGCAGATTATTTCACTTGTAACAAGAATGCAAATGAAACTAGAACTTTTTCATCAATATTAAGGAATTATTGGTCTGAAACACGCTCCTATATCTTGCTAAAAAGTTACTTGTAAGTTAGTTTAGTTTATTTCAAGTGAAATAAGATATTGGCAGTAGAAACCAGACCAAAAATACATAGTAAAATTTGAGTTTTTGCATTGTGAAACCTGGAATTTCAATGAGTCCAAACAACAATCTAGTGCTGTCCCTTAAATTTATCCATGAGTTTCTTAAGAGAGGGAACAATCTTTTACAGCCTTTTCCTTTTTAACTCATGGCACCTGATGAGATCCATATATGTTGCTTTTTTTTAAACCATAACTTATAAGAACTCAGTTGCATGTTTTAGCAGTGAAAAAATGCTGATATTCTTCAAGTACGACAAAAAGGGATGTTGTGTTTTCTGTTAGCAGTACAAATGCACATTTTTCTAATATGAGAACTAAACTGGAAACTGACAAAAAAAAAAAAACCCACATCATTATTTTCTTGGGATTATGGCACATTTACCAATCTTTAAAAAAAAGCTCATATTTGATATCTGTTTATATTTAGTAAAGTTGTGACATCTGTTTTTTTCCTTAACCAAGACTGAGACTTCTAGTGAAACCAAAACCATATCTCAAAAAAGTTTACGTTTTTATCTCTGCTTGCTTGGACAACTTTTAATTCCTTGCATGCAGGTTTAAATCGAGTTTTTAATCGTGTCAGCCATTTGTCTGCCGATATATTTTTAGCTTTTTGAAACTGCTTAGTAAATTAAAATAGTTTTACCAAAATCTAGAAAATTTGTTAATTTATAGCAAATGAACATCCAACCTGAGAAAAACAGATGTGCGCCATAGTAAGTTTCAAAAATGCAATGAATGCAGGTTTTTGTCTGAGCATTTCAAGTCAACTTTAACTTATTTTGGTCCACTTTAAAACACTTGCTTATAACTAAAACACAGTTATATTCAAAGTAAGCCTCGATACACCCACACTGCCTTTGTACTCGGGGCAACACCGGTTACATACCTGGCGTATGCTGGAATAAAGCGACACACAAACAAAAACTAAGCACATTTTCCTCAATTAAATGAGTTAATTTGTTAATTTTGAGAACGCCCACTACAGCTTCAGTTTTCCTTTTCTTGCGGTGTCAAGTTTATTGAATTTTTAAATTTTGTTTTACTTCTTGTTTCCATTATTTTGTTAGTGTCACTCATGATAACAGCCTTTGTTCAGATCAGTCATCTCTTTGTTGTTTGTACCGAATGTTGAAGTGACCTTAGTGACAAAGTACTGAAGTTCTGGTCTCCCCTCACTGGGGGAAGACCAGAACTTGTTTGTTACAGGACAGATTTTAAGATTGTTTTAGCCGTCTATGGTTTGACTTCTGTTTACTTAAAGGAACTTTTACACCACCATAGTCCAGTCAAAGTACTTAGCGCCATTACCCAGATGATCCTGGACGTCCTGCAAACCAAACATGAAAACAGGCTTTCTTTCATAGTGAAGTTTGACGCCCTGATGTGTTACAATAGTTCATTTGTATATACATTTCCATTTTTCGTCACATCTTAGCAATGCATGTTTCATTGTGCCATTTTAATTGAAGTTTCTAAAACCCAAAACAGTCAGCATCTTACCCCAGCACGATGAGCTCTCCATATCTGATTGACCCTTTGGTGGAAGCCAGGGAGGGCGAGATGTTTTCCTGACCCAGTGAAAACATCTGTGCAGCCTTTTGAGAGATCATGCGTGAGGGCTTTCCCACTTTGAGTTATCCCTTCGAGGAATGTCAGAGGACCTCCATCTGATGACGAAAATCAATAATCAAGCTTATGAAAGACAAAAATAATCAAACAAGTTTCCTCAACCAACCAAAGAGGACATCATTCTACGTTTCATTTAAAATTCAAAAAACCTTTTTACACATTTATGCAAAACACACAAAAAGAAAGGCTTCAACATGGCCCCACTCATGGCGTCAATACGCCTCGATACACCCACACTGCCTTTGTACTCGGGGCAACACCGGTAAACAATGTATGCATTCACCCCAGCACACTGAGTGGGGCTATGAGGTGTAAAATGGAGGCGATTTACGTCTGCAGCAGGGTGACTCACTAAGCAGCACGCTGGTATTGATGTAAAAATGCTTTGTACCGAGAAAAAGAAAGAAACAAGCTCAGTATTCATGCAAAAGCTTATTTATGATGTCATGATCCGCAGAGGATAGAAACGTAACTTACGCTGCTGGCTTATATGACAAATTCTGCAGTAAATCTGTAACTCCGGTTCGTTCTCAACAGATGTTTAACATCGTTATCTTCCCATTTTTGGACATGGAGAGAGTTAGCAGGGAGAGATGCTTGGATTTTCAAGATATGCTGTGAAAAATGTTCCCAAAGTCAGGTTCCCTTGGTCTGGAGCCCACTATGGAAGAACCACTGCGGTGTGTGAAAATGTTTTGTTTGTTTTTTAATATTATCCAAAGATATCTAATATTATCCAAAGATGTATTATCCAAAGTGTTTTATTAATAACTGCAATTATCAAAAGGTAAGAAAAAAAAACAAAAACTATCCAAACCATTGGAGAATAAGGCCTGTAGTGATGGTTGCTAATTATCATAAGCAGTCCTAACACAGGTGATATACAATGTTTAATTATGTTTGATATAATGATATTCTTTTTATAGTTTTATTCTTTAAAAGGCACCTTCAAATAAAATTGTTATTAATATGATAGTACATTGCTGTGGAGGAATTCTGACCCCATTTTTTGTTTTATTTTATTTAACCAGGTAAGTTGATTGAGACCAAATTCTCATTTTCAACAGAGCTGTTCAGAAAATATATATATATAAAAAAATAAAAATCATACAACATAATATCATACACCAGAAAAATATAATAAGAACAGAGAAAAATAAATAAATGAAAATCCAACCGTTAATTTAGATTCATTTGAGTTTTCCAGGAAGAACATTTTTGTCCCTCATTGACATTTCAGGCATACCGCATGGTTGCCTACATGTGCCAGGGCAGATCTGACCTGTACGATATCCTGGTTGTGTGACTTCATTAAATCAAGACTGCAGCATCAAAGTTCACAGGTCACACTGATGTAAAAGGCTACATTCACACAGCAGGCAAATACGACCAAAATCCAATTTTATTTCACCCAAAAATAAAAAAAAATAAAAAAAATCTGATTTGTGCCACTTCTCCAGCCTGAAAGGCATTTTATCCAACTTTTACGCCGTCGATGTGAGACAAGCGTCATAATTCTGCTTCAGAGGAAGCCAGGCGCGGTAAATCTAGACATAAAACAATGGCGGAAAATTTATGTTTCATTACAATCCCACCACTTACGGTTCTGTCTGCGCATCCAAACAGATTTATCTACTGAAGCTGCAGTCAATGCTCCACAAAAGACCATCGCTACTAGTTGTGGTCTATTTTTTTTTTAGCTTCTCGACGATCCTGTCAACTGTAAAAATCAATCCGTAAATTGCTTCATCTATTATTACTTCTGTAAACAGTGCGCTCCGGCGTGACATCCAAAACCTTAATTTTATGGACTTTAGCTATAAGGATTTAGAATTACTGGTGTAAAATTGATCACTGTCCTGCTGTACAACTCAGGTGTTGGTCAGTCATTTTTCTAGAGCTCACGGATAAATTATAATGGCAACAAGTCTTCCAAGTCTGAAGGAAGCAAACTATCAAACATTAAACATGGAGATGCCAGGGTGGATTAGGACGATTGTGGCTAAAAATATATATATTTTTTGTAGGATTCTCTTTAATAAAAATGTATATGTTGAGCGACTGTACTGTTGGGTAGTTGTTTTGCAATCAGAATGTTGTAGATTAGATTCCAGCTTTCTTACTGTCACATGTCAATGTGCAAGGCCAGGCACTTATCCAAGTTGACTACTGACATATGTGAATTAGTGCATAAATGTGTGTGTGTGTGTGTGGGTGTGTGTGTGAGAATGTGGCTCACGAATTGAGTGGTCATTATGTCTGGAAAAGCCCCATCTAACCTTTCGTATTTAGTGAGAAGCTGCTAAAGATCAGAGAGAAGAAAACTGGTAATTTTATCCAAAAACCACAGCAAAGACTCTGGAGACGTTTTTGCTGCAAATTACCTCAGAATACCACAGATAAAAAAAATAAAAACTAGAGCAAAGTGACAGGAAACACAAGATTACATCAGAAATTACTGAACGCAAAGCAAAGTGAGAGAAAGATAAGTGTGAAAAAGTAGCATGAGGAGGCTAAAAGATTTTTTAAAAATCCTTTGAAGAAGTCAGATGATTGTTTTTAAAAAACACAGTACTACTATAAGTAAGTTTTAAAAGAGCTTCTTGTCAATTCTTCCTCTTCAGGAAGTTATTTTACAATATCAAACAAGTAACTGAAACCTATTTAACTCAAATCAAAAAGTAAAAATTTGTGTATACATTCATTTAATCATTGACTGCAACTTAAAATAAATTAATGATTTTGAAAAAACTTCTGTTTGTGACATATGACCAATAAAAAAGGATTTTTAACAATAATTTGGGCCTGGTGAAAACCATTGTTTGAGCAATAAGTACAGTTAGTCGTGGCTCCTTTGCTATGAAATACAGAATCAATGCAACTTGATCAGCATGTAGCTCTGCTGGGGTGTTAAGGAATGCAGGTTTATTTGTTTTAAGAATTTTGATTTATCATCACCTTGATAAATTTAAGTTAATGATGTTAACTTAAAGCAGAAACAGTATTACTTGAAATGTTATTTCTACTAATTTCATTACAGTTGAATCTTGGATGGTTTTTACTTCCCAAGACTCTGCTTATGCCCGTTTCATCGTTTTCTAGCACAATTTTTTCCCCTTCAACCCAACTTTTCAGCACTGTATTTTCCAGACTATAAGTCATATTTTTTTTACAACATATACTGTAATTTGGCTGGCCCTGTGACTTATAGTAGGATGCAACTTGTATAAAAGTTTCGTTTTTCCCTCTATTCATGACGCAATTTTTACTGATCCGTTAAATGCAGGGGTGCACCAATTTATCGGGGCCAAATTTCTTAATTTTGGGAGATCGGTGATTGGCCGATACTTGCATGTGAAGCCGATTTATCAACCTCAGCAAAGGTCTAAAAATCAATGACTGTCCTCTTCTGTTCTCCCATGAGAAAGGTTTGACTGAGACCGGCCCACCAGCTCATGTTTGCAGTTAATAGTCACACCAGTATTACCAACTCAGCAACCTTCTTACTACATTTAGCGACATTTCAGACAAATAAAATTGGTATCGGCCAAAATCGGAATCAGCAGGTCAGGCTTTTTAAAGATTGGTAATCAGCAATTGGCCAGAAAACTGCAGTCGCTGCACCTCTAGATAAATGCAAATCGTGGGCTGAGAGCAAGATGATCATCTGGAGGAACGAGATGGTCCTCCAGATGGGCACATGAAGAATGCACAGTACAGTCAAGTTTCTACACTACACTAGAGGTCAAGTAGGTAATAAAAAAAAAAAAAAAAGCTTCATGCAACGCAACTACTTCTTTATCACCCCGGATTTACACTGCATGTGTCTCCGCTCTGTTGCGAACTTTGCAAGAATTAAAAAAGAAAAGAAGAAAGATCAATGGAAACATGCAAAACATATTCACCAATTACAAGGATTTGATTGATGCAATGTTAGTACAGATCTCTTGGAAAGTTACAAAACAACATGTCTGTTTTGTGCAAATAAAACAGCTAAGAATGATGTATGTATCAGCATAAGCATGACTGGGGCTTGTGATCATTTTTTGTGTTTTTATGAGGGAATTCTGCATCAGTGTCATCTGCTTTTTGTGCAGAACTATTTAAACAAAAATGAGTTTCTTCCTTACAATAACACCTCTATCAGAGCAGATTTACTCACATTTCTGACATAAAAACATCACAAGGAATCAGGGAACAAGTGAGTTGGGCAGGAAAACACATTTAGTCACAGGCAGAATTGGCTCATCTAGTTTGCATTTACTGTTCTCTCTAAACCAACATGAACAGGGAAAACTAGTTTACCAACGCAGCCTCAAGCTGAATCATACATCACGCAAGACAACGCTAAACACAAAGTATGCAGGAACTGAACAGGCTGATATCTTCTAATTATCCTGCAAAGTACAATAAAGACAGAAATAAACACAGCAAAGGATACTGTTAAAGACTAAATTATAAAGTATTTAGTTTATATAAAGTCAATCTGTACTGAAACTTAAAGCGAGCTTTAACACAAAATCCCAATGCAATGAACATACTATTTAGCTAAATTGTCTATTTTAATGCAAAATTGTACTTGCAATAAGGAACTAAATAAAGAAAACTACATCCATCTGTAAATTATAATACGTACAGCACAATGTGCGTGACGTTTAAACCTGCAGTCGCAGTCACTTTTTGTTAAGCATCAAGTTTCAACATCTGCAAAATAAAAATAAATAAAAAGCTTATTTTAGGACTCCGTAACAGCTAACTCGACAGTTGAAAAGCGGTGGCAGGTTTCATCCTCTAAATTATTTATCCAGAGAGGCAACAAACGACTCAGCAGGACTGAGTTTTGCCACAGCAAAGCCGCCGGACGGCTTTCGGCGTCATTCAGACCTGGATCATTTTTCTGCACGACTACATTGCAATAAAGCTGAGTCATCCAAAATCCTGACAGTGGTGATGATGAAAGTCATCGTAAATTGAATTAAGTACAATATTTGTCTTTTTGAAAACCTTCTTGCACCAAAAACAATTTTGTGACCAAAGAAAATGTTCATCAGTTCATCTGTACTTGTATGAAACACAATTTCAAAGGTGGAATATAGAACATCACACAAGATACATCGTTATTACCCGTTTCTGCTTGAAATATGTAAAACTTATGCCTTCTGATGATCATTTCCAGTAGGCAAAGAAGCAGAGAATGCCCATTTTTCAAAATAAAAATCATTTAATGTCATTCGCAATAGTTTGTAATGGACGGGTATTAGTGAAAATTTTTAAAATTAGTAAAATCAGCAAAGCAGCGGCTACAAAACCCAGCAAACACAGCGAGAAAAGCTCCATTTCAACGCAGTTTCAAAACAACAGGATTTACCGTGACAACTGTCTGTTGATACAAGCCAGAACAGACGGACGAGCGCAGTGTTGGTGCACGAGTATGTGGGGACACAAACAGCCTCTGTTTTCATGAATCCTGCTATGAGAATGAGTTGTGTGATCTGTTCTTTGGCTAAAAAATGTTTTTGGGAATAGAAAAATAGAGCAATCCACAGGCCATTGTCCACAAACACTTTCCTATCAGCACATTTATGAGTGTCATTAACCTATTTCTGAGTGCCATTCTTCCAAGTATCACAAACAATATTATGGTCAAGAGCAAAGGCTCTGAAAACTTGTAGGAAAAGCTCTGACTTCTTTATGAAGAAAGGTCGCTTCTGGCTGCTACACACACATTTCCGCTTTTCTGATATGTAGCCTCTAATCTTGAGTGTTATACAAGTCAAATTGAGCAGAGTTTCTGCACCCTGGTTCTGCTACTATTTAGTGCGAGTCCACTGCAGGCCGGGAGAGAGTCCAGCTGTGGGTTTGTGGGTTCAGCAGCAACGGGCAGAAAAATGTAGCTGCAGCTGTCACGTCTAGACATTCTGTTCGACAACTGAAAAAATAACAGCAACTCCGCTCGATTCTCATTGACCGTCAATGCACCATCTGGGCTTTCTCCCGTTGACCTGGATTTCCCTGGTAGATTTTCTGCTGGGCCAGTCAGCAAACAGAAGAAAAAATTGTGAACAATGATATTGATTTTCTGAGCTGTTTTAGATTTGTGGTCTGGCTGTAGTTTTAGCAATGGCAGCGGAGGAAGTGAATACTTCCAATACCGAATTACAGCCATCTTGTTCGGCACTTATCTCTCTGCAGTACGACATGGTTGTTTACGGCGCACGCAGTTTCCGGTAAACTTTGTAGCATTGAACTGGCAAATTACACACGTAATGGCCAAACGTTAGAGATAAAACATCAAACTTCAAGAATCCACACAGCCAGCAAGCAATGGTTTCTCAATGGCTGAGGGTTAATGTCCTCTGGACGGAGCCAAGTGTAGTACAAGGAGATGATTACTATCAGACTAGTGTTGATCCTGTCAACTTTAGCTTTAATCAGAGTCTGGATTTTAGCGTACAAATCTCATTTTTAATTCAGACATTTATCTGCTGCAGTTTACAAGTGCAGTCTCAACCTAGCTTCCGACAAATAAAGCAGAACGACATATAAATGAGAACAACATTATCGGAATCAAAATAAAGCTTGCATGAGCAAACAGAATAGAAATTAAAGTGCAAATGGCACGTGACATAATGATCTGCATATCCCTTAATTTCATTTACAAGAAGAACGATTACTGAGGGTATTTTTTAATTGAACTGAATTCAAGAGGAAACTATTTAGCTAGTAATTAAGCATTTGAAATATATGAGTTTGAGCCCCTGACTTATCTAATTTTTTTGTTAAAAAGGAGACTGATATGATTGTTAGAGGACGTGGTAGGCTGAACCGAGACGTCACTTTTATTCCAGCTTAACTGAGCATCCATTCACGCTCACTAAGGTTAACCGTTGTTTAGGTTTCAGGTCAACCTTTGCCTGTGGAGATGGGTCGACCCGTCCATGGGCTTTTGATGCCATGGGGGGGGCCAGTTGGAACAAAAAGGGCACAGACCCAAGTTTTAAATGGGGAACAAAAGCAGCGTCTGCCGGGACAGATGCAGTGGTAGTGGGATGGTGCATGCTAATCAGTTTGTGGTGCTGAACAAAGAAAGGCCAGCTGGTCAGTTTGGATGTGACAGACCAGTGGTCAACTACAACAACTGAAGAGGAGACAAAAATAAAACAAATATTAAGTTCAGGCATTGCCAGGGGCAACTTTCAAGGATCCGTTGAGAGTTTAAATTCAGTGCAACCTAAAGGAGTGTTTGCTGTACCCTGTAATTAAAGGATTGGATCAGCATTTCTAATTATTCACTGCAGCATAAGCAAGCAGAACACAAAATTTAAAACTAAAAGCACAAGAAGAAGAAATGTAAGGTCCTTTAAAAACAAAGAGTAACTAAAGATTTATATTTGAAGGTAAGGTAACAGAAAAATAAATAAACTGTAAGTCAAGACAGGAGCAAACTTTTATCCCACAAGACCGGTTTTTAACGTTTAAGGACAAATGTTAGTCCTAACAATGAGCTAACTATTAAAGCTAAGGGAATAAAATACAGTAGTTTAACATTTACCATCACTACTACTAACTATTTTAAGTTGTTTGATCGGTTTAGTCAAAAGTAGCTCTTTGTTGTTAGCTTTAATATGACTTGGCTGCAACACTGAGGAAAATTAGGTGGTTAAAGGGAATGAGGAAAAGCTATATCATAAACAAATAAACTCACCGAAGTTACAGTCGTGTATAATCTCTCCCGGGCGGCTTTGTTCGGAAATTGAAATAGCTTGGGGTTTTATCTTCTAAAAGAAAAACAACGATGAGTTTAAACATATAAAGGTTGCCCTTATTGCAATGTCCGCTGGTAGTTTAATGAGTTTGTAATCTTCGGAAAACTCGGAGGAAAAGACAGAAACTTACTTCGTCTCTAAACTGACGCTGGGCTCTGACGAAACAGTAGTCGTTATAAACGGTTCCCACATCCGGGAGGACTTCAAAATAAAACTAAACCGGAAGCTTGTCTAGGTCCCCCAACTGAATTTATTAGTCACTATTCAGCTGGTGTCTCATTTAATATTACTAAGTTACATTTATTTGAGTAACTTAATATGTATTAGTTTTATATTTTAAAATGTAAAATACGCGAATTTGTATATAAGTTGATATTATTTTTCTGTATGATGACAACATTTCTCAGTATCAAAGGAAATGTTTTGATCAGTAGTTGATTAGCCTTGTTACGAAATGCTTCTTAAAACTTACTTGAGTAATTTCTTGGAAAGCTACGTTTTACTTTTACTTGAGTAAAAATATGTAGAAGTAGTGCTACTCTTACTTGAGCAAACCTTCCTCTGGTTCAACCATGTGTATATCAACAATGAAAAATTCAACCAGTGATTCGGCTTGGCCTGAATGTCTATTTTGGAGTAAAAATATATGAATCCTCCTACCTAATACCTTCTTTTAGAATTTTTTTTAAAATTATTTTTACTTAATTGCCGTGGGAAGAACTTTCAGGATTTTTTTTTTCACTTCAAGACTGCTTTAGGCAACAGTTTAATTGCCATGAACTTTTTTTTTTCCTCAGACTATTTGTACATTTCACCAGGCCTTCCAGAGAACTTGGAAGAAAAAAACAATAACAATGAAAACACACCTTGGGGCAACATACAGGGATTTAGAGCAGGACAAACCAGTACAAAGTCGTATGAGTCATCAGACAAGCAAAACTATTAAGTCGTGTGAAAACTAATAGTGCTACTTTTAAGTACTCTACCCACTTCTACTTGTTTTGTATAATTCTCTCCCAACAGCCAACAGTCTTACATTTTTACTTCTTTCAAAACCTAAAATTAGAAATTGATTTGCCTTGCAGCAAGAAGGTCCTGGGTTCGATTCCAGTCTGCTTCTGTGTTGCACTGCGACAGACTGGAGACCTGTCCAGGGTGTACCCCACCTTATATATATATAACAAAAAAAATGTTACTGTACAAACATTTTTTTAAAATATTTGTGGTGCAGTATATGAATTATTTTTGTTTGATTATTTAATTGATTTGGTTGACGTTCCAAATAAATTCACTTCATGTATTAAATGATTAAATATTGTCCTGTTTTTAATAATAATAAAAAACTATTCCCAACATCCACTCTCATCTCCTTTATCTGACTATATTGTCACTGTCAGAAACACTTTCCTTTTTCTCTAAGCAATCACGCCATCAAGCGGTCAAGCAGGAAAATTCAAGCGCCAACCTGTTGAAACTGGCAAATTTTAAATACCTTGGGTCATTCTTGGACAGTCAGCTCAATGTTGCTGAACGAATGCATAAACTATACATTATAAATAATACCTGTATGTCTCCATCAATTATAGGAGGTATAAAAGAAATAAGGAGACATGAAAAGCAACATGATCACAAAAACATTTACTACATGAGAAACTTAACTGAGCAAAGGTCAATAAGGTTCATTGTGAAAAATTCACAGTTCACAGTTTTGCTTTTTAAGGTGCTGTATTCTTCTGAGAACCTTTTTGTTAGAGTCCATTCTGTATAAAAACTAAAATAAAACTATTTAGTCTATCAAGGTGGGAATTTTCCTTCGACTTTGAAACTATTAAATTAAACACATTTGTAGAATCACAATATCAACATTTTTTTATGCCATAGGTACATGTTGTCATTTAGTTTGGTTAAGAATGATTATTGCACTGTATGACTTTTTAGAGACGTTATAGTAGCTAGAAGGACCCAATAAAACCTTCATGAGCTCAGAGGTTCAAACTGATGAAAAAGAGGATGGATGCTCTCTGCTAAAATATTCCTCGTCTTCCATGTTCTTTCAGCAAACAGTTCAAACAGAGCTGTTTGTGGTTTCACTGCTATTTCGCTGTTGTTTTATATGCCATTGAAAGTATTCTTAAAAGTTTGTCTTTTTGTCTGGAGCTCATGTGGCCACACCAACCAGGGAGATGAAAAGTTAAAACACCCTCAACAATTGTATTGTGCACAAGTTTTAGCTGGCTAACCCCAAGATCACTAAGTCCTCTTAAAAAGATGGAATCTCTGAAAACATTTCTTAAAAATATAGTCAGTGTTTTCAGCAAAGTTGACTGTCCAGGAATGACCGAAGGTATTTAAAATTTGCCACAGTTTCAACAGCGAAACTTACCCTACTTTCTGGTCTTGTTTAGGGCATTTAATTACATCTACATCCTTAAGAAAATTTTAAAAAGTATAGTGTTTTATTGGAAAATATATCTTTTTTTAAGGTGCCAGTAATGCCTTAATTAATAATAAGTAATAAAGACTTTGTGGTATTCTGATTTAGTGATGTATTTATGTTGTGTTGCCCCTAGAAAATGGACTAACAGAAAAGAGTAGTAAAAGAAGTCGCAGACCCGAAATGATGTAACTAAGGAGCAGATTTAGAAGTACACAGAAAGCTACAGAATTTCTTAAAAGGATCCAGGATCAGTTGAACATGTTGGCCTAAATATGTTGCAATGTAGGTAATATAGCGCCCCCTTCACTTCCGGAGAGCGATGGTCCCATTTCCAAATATGGTATTGGTCCGCCACGTGGTCTGTCTCCTTCCTGCCCGTTTGCTGGCCAGTGGACGTCCGCCTGAGAAAAGTTTCTACTCCTCCATTCATTCATTTTCCCGGATTAATTAACCTACACATCCGAAAGAAACTCCTAATCGACCATCAGGTGAGATTCCTGTTAAAATTATTTTCCTTTAGGCTTTAGAAATGGTGACCCGAAAGGTGGAGTTTTATACGCAACACAAATCTTAAATCAAGTTAAATTAAAATGTTAACTAAATGCAAAAATACTATGTTTAACTAGAATAAACAAATATTTACACGTGTAAAGAGGCTTACGGTTCAATTTAGATATACCATTATACTTTTAGATTATATTTGCTGATTATTTACTTTGTGGTCAAAGAAAATACAAGTGTCTGGTTATCAGAAAATGTACTTTATTTCAGACAGGGAGTTTTTACTATTTTCTGATAAAAATAAATAAATATGTCACTTGGATAAGACTTTAGCCCCATGTGGGAATGAGTCACTTCCTTGTTTTAAGGCGGCAAAATTGAACTGAACGCGCGCTATTATATTTTGTAGTGAAAATGTGAACTCAGTAAAAACAAATGATCCTCCTGAAATCGATGGAGTTTATTTAGGTCTGCATTGAAACATTGGTAGAAACCGGAATAATTACATCGTGTTTTGTTATTGCCGTCAGATTTTCAACAACACATCCATGCATACAATATATTAAAACCATTTCAGCTACACAGAAGTAATTTCTGTAAGATACATTTAAAAAATATGACAGAACTAATGATTTATGACAAAATCTTTATGTTACCTAGAAGCCATAACACATGTGCATGATTACGGGCAGCATTCTCTTTTGTAAAATCAAATTGTGTCGTTTTTTTTAAAAACAGTTTTCAGAAATTAAACATAACAAACTTTTACTACTAAGGAACTAAAAAATGTTGCAGGTTGATAGAAGTTTTAACTTCAACAAAAAATAGAAACATTAACAGACGCTTTCATTTCCTTTGGTCTTATTATAAACATTAGATTTGTCCTAAAAACACAAGCATTCAAGAACAACCTTTAGTCTTGATTCTTTTAATGAACAGAGGAAAGAAAAAAATAATTTTAAGTTGTCGCCAATATAAGAACCGACCAGGTGTAAAATTTGCTGATGTTAATACTTTCCTCTATTGATTTGTAACATATTGTAAATTAAATATAATGGATTTTGGGGCAACTTCATACTGTGAACTTGCAATGTTTGTTCTTATCAGTGGAATATTTATAATGAGCTAATGTTCTCTAAATACACTTTAGTATCTTATTTAGGATTTGCCTGTTTGCAGAGGAGCAGCAAAATGTGGAATGAAAAGAAGCAGAGTTCACCTCCTGATCGGTGAGTTTGGCCTCTTGTTGTTTTGTAGATAAATAAACTTTGTGTAAAACACTTAGAGATGCTTTTTCTTATACTCAGTGGTCAGATTGTTGCCGTCATCATCTTTATTCTCGGTCTGGAAACTCTGTTGCCCTGGAACTTCTTCATCACCGCCTCACAGGTTGTTGTTTTTTTTTTTTTTTTATATATATATATATACATATAAAAATCCCTTCATTTTCTGCTGTCTTTGTAAATGCATTTTGACATAAAACATTTAAATTATTCTTTTATGTGTTTCTGTCTTGAAGTACTTTAACACGCGGCTGAATGAGAGCGTCTCCTCTAACGGTACGTCAGGCCCGGTGCAGAGAAAGTACAACTACGACAGCTGGATGGTTTTGCTCTCCCAGCTTCCTCTGCTCCTCTTCACTCTGCTCAACTCGTTGCTCTATCAGTGGTGAGTGCAGCTGCAGCTAAAATTTGGATAATTTCTTATTCGTCTCGTTTTTCGCTTAGTGTTTTAGTAATATGGCTTTATTTTATGAAAATCTTCCTCTGGCCCCTGCAGGGTGAAGGAGCGACTCCGCGTGGCCTTCAGCCTAGTCGTCATCTTCCTCCTCTTCGCCCTCACTGCCGCCCTGGTCCAGGTCGACATGCAGCCCGACAACTTCTTTTCGGTCACCATGGCAACCATTTGGTTCTTCAACGGTACGTTCCTGAACGTTATTTCTGAAACACTCTGGTTTCAGAATGTAGAACTTTTTGATGAAGTCCGTAAACTCGATTTTATTCTCGAGGAAACGCTGGATTGTCAAAATGGGGTCACACAAAATGTCTTCTTGGATGCGCAGTATTTTAAGGAGCGCTTTGATACGGCTGTCGTTTCGTAATGCCTGATGTGATCAATCTGAACTGACTGTTTTAACCTGTGTGTGTTGATGTGTGTGTGTGCAGTGTTCAGTGCAGTGCTGCAGGGCAGCCTCTTCGGGATGGTCGGCCTGTTTCCTCCTCGTTACAGCACCGTGTTCATGAGCGGTCAGGGTCTGGCTGGGATCTTCGCTGGCGTCGCCATGCTGTGCTCCGTCTGGAGTAAGAACCTTACAAACACCTGCATTTTTAGGGAAGACATGCGGCAAAGGTCGCCAGGCCAGGAATCGGACTCAGGCCTCCTTATGTGGGTTGTGCTTAAGCCCTGCACCACCACAGCACCTGCATTATTACAGTTACAGTAAACAATTTCTGTTCTTCTATAATATTGGCTATAATACCTCTTTATATTATCTAAATCACACTTTTTCCAATTGTATCTTTAATGATTTTCAAAGAAATTTTACATAGCGTACACTCACTAAATCCCTTTGTCAATACTTAAGAACAAAAGGAAAGCACAGCAGATAAAACAAGTGTAGCAACTACCATTTCCCAGAGCAAGATTAGTATGCTGCAGTTCCTGACCAATTAATCGCCTCTCAAGTGAAAGTGTTCTGATTTCTTCATGCGTTTCTACTTATATTTATTGGTGTTATAAGAGTCCATAACTATTTATCATCCTCATCATGGATCATTTTTGTCACACTGCAAAAACACAAAACCTTACAAAGCAATTTTTGTCTAGTTTCTAGTGCAAACATCTTAGTACGCTTGAAATAAGACAAAACTAACTAGCTTTTTAGCAAGATGTAGAGGATTGTTTTGAGTAAATAATTCCCTAATAATGATGAAAAAGTGCTAGTTCCATTGGCAGATTATTTCATTTATAATAAGACATTTTGCCCATGTTATAAGTTAATTTATCTGCCAATGGAACAAGTACTTTTTCATCAATACTAAGGAATTATTGACTTAAAACAAGCCTCCATATTTCAAGTGTTCTAAAATATGGACCAAAATTACTTGGCAAGATTTTGTGTTTTTGCAGTGCAGCTTTAGTGGTGACAGCCAGAAGAGACTGATCCTGCAATAAACTAAAAATCTGTTTCTCTGCAGGTAAAAGTGACCCAAAGTCAGCTGCCTTGGGATACTTTGTCACTCCATGTTTGGTCACGTTAGGGGCTCTACTCTGCTACCTGCTGCTGCCACACCTGGTGAGCTGACAGTTTCCAAAAAAAAATAATAACAATCAAGAAGATAATCAATAAGAGACCAAAGATCAGTTTCTCTGACTTTACTTTTTATAGGTTTATGTCCGAGTAAAATGAACATTGTTCTTTTATTCCATGAACTACTGACAACATGTCTGAAATTACAAGCAAAAATTTAGTATTTATTTGCTAAATTGAGAAAAGGTCAAAATAACAAAAAACATGCAGTGCTTTTAGACCTAAAATGAAAAGAAAACAAGTTCATGTTCATTTATAAACAACAATACTAATGTTTTAACCCAGGAAGAGTTCAGAGGTCAATATTTGGTGGAATAACCAGGAGGATTTCATGCGGTTCAGTGCAGTGGGCTCTTAATTTTTTCCATAGCTTTATATGTGTGAAATTGTGTATTTTTCCATCTGTACAGCCTCCTGATGTTGTTGCTTCCCTTACAGGAATTTGCTCATTATTATCTGAACAGAAATCAGGCTGTCAAACTGGACACGTCTAATAAGCTCCTCAGCAACACAGGTTGGTTTTACATGGCCTAACTTAAAGTGACATCAGCTGATTTAATGTAATTAAGTATTTCGGTAATCTTTGATTTTCTTTTTCCTTATTTCTGAAGACAAAATAGCCTTAAATGGCAACGTAAAAGACCTGGAGGTGAAAGGAGTCCCAGAGGAGAGTAGAGAACGCTCTTCTGTCTTTGCTGTCTTTAAAAAGGTAAATTAATCCTCCCAGTTGTTTTCTCTGCGATGAGCAATAGTTAAAGATGTAAAAATAAAGTCAGATCCAGCTAAAGATGAGACAAACCTGCTTTTCTTTCTCAGCTTAACGTCCTCTGTTGTTGTTGTTGTTGTTGCCTGACAGATCTGGCTGATGGCTCTGTGTGTGACGTTTGTGTTTGCTGTCACGCTGTCGGTGTTTCCTGTCATCACAGTCCGAGTGAAGACGGTCTACACGAAGGACGCTGACTGGGGTGAGAAGACGCATTATTTCATGTCTCATTCATTTATTTTTAAACCCTGTAAATAAAAATAGATATGTCAGCGAGAAAAAGAAAATCATATTTGTCGTTCATTTGCCTCATAATGGGGCCAACAGTTATTTAATATTTCTATTTTTTATGATAGAAAGTAGAATAATCTCAGAATTTTCTATTTGTGTAGTTAATACGTAATTAAATTACTATTTTTAAGCAATAAAACAAATGTTATGTTTTGTTTTAATGCTGATTTGTACTCATCCGGGTCTGTTTTCTGTGTCCTTCAGACAAAGTGTTTACCTGTGTGTGCTGCATTCTTGTTTTTAACATCATGGATTTGGCCGGCCGCAGCGCCCCGTCTCTCTTTCAGTGGGTGAGTCTGCAGACACGCTTCCAGAATATTCCTCACTTCTAAAGTTAAATGTTCAACAACTTAAAGGAAAACTGGATTTTCTTCATTGTATTGAGGTTTTCTAAGAAGGTTTTTGTGAAATTTCTGATTAAATTAATTGAAATTATCTATCTTTCCAGGTAAAATCATAAAATTAAAAACCCAGACGAAAGGTTTAGCTAGAACTTGTATTATGAATTTAAAAAATACTTTTTTGCATAAGCCTCCCAACTTGTTAAAGAGAAAAGTTCACATTTTGCACATTTTTATACGCTTAAAAAAAACACCCTGCCTGTTTTTTTGGCAGTAAGTTGATGTTTTTTGGTGTCTGGAAAAAGAGCAGTTCCAAAAAGCTTTGGTATGTCACGTCACAAATCAGCAGGCACCGCCCGTTACCTAGCAACCCCAGGGAAGCGCAGACCTGTTACCTAGCAACCCCAGAAGAGTTCCAGCTAGTTTTTCTGCTGGAAAAGACGAATGTTTTGTTGTTGACTTGCCATCCAGAAGCTATGTACTACATTCTTCTTGTTTGTGCAGGAGGCTCTACTTCTGCTTTTCAAAGATGTGCGGTTGTGAAATTGCGCATCTGTTTGCAGCCATTTTCATGTGCGAGTGTAAACGTTGTGTTGGAGGAGTGGCTAGCAGCCGCTTATTTAGATTTAAAGAGACAAGAGCTCATTCTGAAAAGAGCTCAAATAGAGCTGATCAGACTAAAATTTCATTATCTAAGAATAATTTTGTGCAGAAAATGTAGCAAGCATGTTTTGTATAGGATAGGTTAGCATAGACGTGTCGTAACCTGTTCAAGGTTAATGAGCTTTAAAGTTTCGACTTGATTTCTGACTGCCTCTGCTGATGTGTGTGCAGCCGTCCAAACAGAGCCGTCTGTTTCCCGTCGCCGTTCTGTCCCGTCTCGTCTTCATCCCTCTGCTCATGATGTGCAACATTCCCAGCTCGAAGCTGACCGTCCTCTTCAGACACGACGGCGCCTTTGTTGTCATCATGGCTCTGTTCTCCTTCTCTAACGGCTACCTGGCGAGCCTCTGCATGGCTTACGCTCCACAGTAAGTACTAAACCAGAACCATGCAACATTAGACTCTCTCAGTCTTCTGATATCTGTAAAAATATAAAATTCTCACATCACTTTTATTGATGACCTTCTAAACATCGTTATAAGTTAACTGTAACTAAATTTAATGTTTTAAGCAAAGTGCTGCGTAGCTCCAAGCTCTGTTCTGTTAGATAAAACTTCAATCAGCTTCCTTTGTTCAACAAACTCTCAAAGTAACTACAAACCACCGACCGCTATGAGATTCTCTTATGATAACCGTGAGTAAAAATAATACAGTTGCAATAATTTCTACTGCAGTAAATCTAATAAAACACTTCAAAATGTTATCTTTGGGATACATTTGTTATTTTGAAGATTAGATTTAAGCAAAAACAATATTAAGTATCAGCTAAATCTAGCTGGAAAGATCTTGGAAAGGTAAGGTTTGAAAATCAGACACTTTTCAAAACACTTCCTACGGATGTGACCAAAGTTTTCTCCAGAGCAAGAAGGATTACATAGATTTTTCTCTTGCTTACGACAAGGACAGAAACTGATGTTTATAACTATGAGACAACGGGTGGTCCTGATGGGGAAACTAAAAGAGCTCCAACCATCTCTCTCTTTACGACCATCATGTAAAGGGTATAAATTTTAGGCTAGCTTACTATTTCACCACTTAGTGAAATTGTAAACAACCTCGTTTCTTTATAGCAAGATATTTTTTCCATGTTTTTGGTGAAAAAATCTGCCAATAAAACTATAACTTTTTCATAAGTCATTGACTTGAAACGAGCTTATGTATCTTGTTGAAAGATTATTTGTAAAACCGGCCCTGTCTTCAGCAATCGATCAAACATTCAGCACAAAAGTAAAAATTAGATTCCAGTTTCCATCGAAACTACAGAGCTGTTGAAACATTCATCAGTCCAAACTGTTTAAAATATTTTGCTGTTTTCCTTGTTTGAAACTAAATTTGCTAAATTGCCAGCACCACCTGCATTCAAAGCGATCAAGCTGATGGTTAAAGCTCAGTCAGCTTCATACTGGGTTTGGTGGCTCTGATAGTTTCTTTTCTGCAGGTTGGTGAGGAGCAGAGACTGTGAGACGGCCGGCTCTCTGATGACCTTCTTCCTCGTTCTGGGTCTGGCTGTGGGAGCCTCGTTCTCATTCCTACTGGGAAATCTGGTTTAGACAAAGTCCGCTTAAAAACCCAACATAAAGAACTTAGATCAGGACTCTAACTTGTATTTGTATATATATATCTATATATATATATATAGATATAGATATATCTATATCTATATATATATATATAGATATAGATATATCTATATCTATAT
>CAEGAE010056700.1:0-46048 GCA_903067095.1 Girardinus metallicus
TATATATATATATATATATATACACACACACACACCACTAACATCATCAGCTGACTGTGCAGAGCTGGTAACAAAAGGGAACAGGAGCAGCCCAGCCAGCTGTAATGAAAAGTGTCCACACTGTACATGAAGGCAATGGATTCTGTGTGCTGTCAGTTACTGCAGTACAACCTTTATCACAAATCAATTTCAGAGGTTAAAGTCTAGGTCAAAGCCGAGATCTGGCCTGCAGACAGAACCGATTCCACCATCTCTGGGCCAGCCTCAGCCAAGCAATAATCCAGAGGGAACAATGTTTCATGCAGCATCCTGCCTCTAATTGGCTCATTTATAATTCTTTATATACGTGCCTTACTTAATGATTTCCATTCTTTGCTGTAGAAGAAAAAGATTGCGGCAGACTATTCTTTTAAGGCATACACCGTTAAAAAAAAAATAAAAATAGTGGAAGTGTGTGCGCGTGTGTGTAGCTTCTTTTACCTGCTTGTCAGGGTATCTGTTTGATTAGATGTTCTGAAACTTGATGAAGCAGTGGCGCACAAGCAAAGGCATCCTTTGGTAATATGATGGCGGTCTGAATCACTTTTCTTAAAACTGCAATCAACGTCGTGAGGCAAGGACTACCCTTTGAATGTTGTAGTTTGTCCACAAAGATTGTGTATTGTGGGATTTTATTTTGTAGTAATTTGCTCTTTTGTACATGTAAGCAAGGTTCCAATAATCTATTGGGATGAGAAAACAGTTAAACCCTCCTCCTGCTTTTTTTATGTGGCTGAAAATACAAAATGCAACTACCTGTTGTCTAACAGCTGCAGAGCCGTGCAAAATCGACTGGCACTGGACTTTATCCACATTTTTAAAAGTGTATTTTATTGGGATGACCAACAAATGTGCAAAATTGTAAAATGGAAAGTGGGAGCATTTGTTTCCAAGGCGTACCTGGAGGAAACCTGCCCCTGCGGCCAAACCCAGCCCACCCCGCTTTTAGAGCCAAGCATTCTCAGCAGCAGCTAGCTTGGATCCAAAACAATTTGAAGAGACACTTTGTAATGTGTGAATAAGAGGGGCAATCAAAAGCAAGATTAAAAAAAAAAATGCAGGCAATTTAAGCTGTGAAAACCTGTGTTATGTTCAAGATTTCTTTTAGAAAAAAAACAAAACCATTTGCCCTTCCTCAGTGCACCACTCTACTGGAACATTACCATTCAGCTGACCTTATTCCATATCATTCCTTGGTTCAAAAGTTCACATGAGGAGGTACGTGCATGCGTAACATGATTCTCTGCTCGCTCTGCTGCTGTCTTTATTTCGACGGGCTATCGGTGCTTCATCTGATGCTCGGCTCTAATCTGCAGACTCGGGGGGGTGTTTCCTGCGTCGGGGCTGTGGCCCAATCCATCTGTCTTCATCAGTGAGCTGAGGCGGTTGTGTGCTTGGGCCAGCAGGACCCTGCTAAGCACCAGCTGCTAGCTGCCTTTTACACTGATTCCCACCAAGAGGGACATATTTACAGTACAGCGAGCTTCCCAGTAAGGCTCGGGGATCTTTCAGCTCCTAATGGCTGAATTTTTGTTTTGTCTTGGGGTTTCGTTTTGTTTACTCGTGGTATTTTTTTGAATCACTTTGTCATGCTATCAAAACCACATGTGTGGATTAATAACTAGAAAAGACTAATACTCTTCAGGCTTCAATGAAACACTGGAACATGCCTTTTAAGTTTTAAGATAGCTTTTTTTTTCTCAGAATAGTGAAGATTTCTGGTTTTTCAGCAATGTCATCACCCACTTGGTTTTATTCTACAAATACTCACTTTGCAAGAACTAGTTCTAACATAACCCTCTTCATAATCATTCATTTCTTTTGAATGAGGTTAAGTTTTTAAAAAACATGTAAAATATTGAAAGGCAGCAGCATTATTCAACTGGTATATTAGGCTGTTCTTTTTGTTCTTGCAGGTTAGAATTTCAAATTTAGTTGGAAATACAAGAATACACCCTGACGTTTGAGGTCTCCCATCAGCCTTGCACTCAACATCCAATATGGTCACTAAGCATATTATTTGTAAAATATGCATACACACAGCAAAGCTCTCAATTTACTGGTTTGTCTACTTCCCAACTCTTTTTAAATGTAGTCATGAAAAATAGATCATCATTCAGAAAATGACAAAAACGTTGGACAAAAAGCCAAAATCACAGATGTTTTGGTTAAACTCCTGGACCTGTTACTCCCGAAATAGAAAAATATGTCTGACTTAAAATGTAGTTTGAACAATTTTCTGTAATGACAGGTGAAATAAGGCAAAGGCAGTTTTTTTTAATTTGATTTCATTATATTTACATTTTAGTCACATTTTTAAGGGTGACTACAAGATTTAATGTGTATGTGTGGCGTTGGTAACAGAGATAGCACACCTCCTGGAATCAGTCACAGTAACTGGATTGATTTTTAAGAAAATGCTACTTTGTATCAAGCTAATCTGATGAACCTCCATTAACAACTCTACGCTGGCCTTCAGTTAGGTCTAGAGTGAGTGAAAGGGGAACACCTTGTTTGGAAATCAGTTTCCCCACGTGGGACTGCAACTAACTTGGCAGAGATCCGATGTTCAGGCGCAGGAGACAGTTAGACCCATTATTATCTGCTACACCAAACTGTCACTCTACTCCAACTTTCTTAATTTGTACATCACAAGAATTTACTGTTTATGTCAAAACTGAACAAAAACAGCACACTTTAAATCTCTGCCACTTATCTGACAGAGACGATGATTACAAGTGAGACTTTAGCTTACAAATGGAACGCAGTGGCTGGTGGGCTCTCATCAGTCACTCTGGTCTTACTGTTTTCGGCAGCAAACGATGACAGTAATGCGCTCAAGTATCAGTGTCTGCAACAATAAGCCACAAGGGGAGAGAAGATGAGCGGTTTAATTTTATACCGATGGTACAATGACATCTTTTGGCAGGTCCACAAAAGAAAGCCTTCTGTCCTCCGTCTTGGGCCGTGTGAATGGCATTGTCACGGAACGCCATCCAGCGAGGCCATGAACACGATTGACTGCGAGCCCAGCCGTGTGTTTTGTACAGTGTTATTTTTCTGCAAGGCTTTTCTGACAAATGGCAGCGTGAGCGAACACACACTGCCGTTTGTGTTACTTTACAGCGCCCATGAGGCACTTGTGGTATTTCATGTCTCTTGAAGCTTCGAACGCATCAATTGAAGTTGAATTCAATTGAAATCTTCATGAAAAACAAAAAAAAGGGAGAAGCTCAGCGAAGAGCCTATTTAGCTACGATTTGCTTTGACCTTCGAACATGCTTAGAGTTCTGTGTTTTATCATTTAACAGATTTAGAGGTGAGTGTAAGCAACGTCTCGGAGGAACAAGCACTCACTGCAACCATCTGAGGAGCGTTGGAGATGGCTGCAGTGATGAGAATTGGCTCTGGATGTGAGCAGGCTGGCTTTCTGCCTGAAAGAGAACAAAAGGTGGATCCTGCCTTTGGTCTCACTCTTATGAGCGTGATGTACATTTGGCTTCTCTCTTTAGTGTACCCCTGTTTCTTTGGGACTGTGGTGCTGTGACAGCAAGCTGCAGAATATAATGTACTGAACTTTTCAAAACTGTTTTCCGCCCTTGAGCATTTTGGTGTCTTGCTCTTTAGAGCCATTTCGGTTGCAGCTACTTTTTACTGTTTTCTGTCTGCCAGCCTTAAACGTGCAAAGACTGAAGTGTTTGCCAAATCTCCTTATCATGGTTCCTCAAATTTCATGAAATGGAGAGTGTTTAAACAGCAGTTTTCCATGCCACATGTTTCCATTTGGAATTATATCTGGACTTTGACTAGGCCATTTTAAGACATAAATGTCCTTCAATCTCTACCATTCCATTGTAGTTCTGGGTGCATGTTAAGGATTTTTGTCTTGTCAGAAGGTGAACTTATATCCCAGTCTGCTTTGGGTTAGGGCTGTTGTAAACGAATATTTTAGTAATCGAGTAATCTATCGATTATTCTTACAATTAATCGAGTAATCACATAAAAAAATGATAAAATAAAATACTGGTAAATCTAACATAAGAGCAGTATTACTATCAGATACCAACATCAGTCCAATTGTTCATATTTGAACTTCCCTAACAATAACCGTTCTGTAGTTTAGAAAATTAACCTGTAACAATAATAGCTCATTTTTTAAATTAACCTGAAGAAAAGTCATGCAAAAATCTGAAATTATATTCAATTTAATAATAAAGAGGCAGGCTCACAAATACGCATACATACATATTGTTTTTAAAGTGTATACTCCAGCTTTTCGTTTATGTATTCGTCTCCAGTCAATTTAACAGATGAACTCTCACCTTGCCCAAACATTTATAGCCTTTCTGTTCGTGTTAGCGACGGAATTTGGTTCCTTAGTTCGTCACAGAAACTCATCTACCAGCTATGTACCGCCACCCGTTTGTTGACACTGGGATGATATGAAATAAATTTTTCGGTTCGCCCATAAAGCTAAACTTACACTATAAGCATCAACTACAGAACAGCCGCCCGCCGTGTTCAGTTTATCCGCTCACCTGTATAAATACACCTGCAGCGCTCTTCTTTTCCTCGAGGAATTTTAATAATCGATGTACTCCAATCACTCGAGGAATCGTTTCAGCCCTACTTTGGATTTTGTAGTCATTTTTCTTTCAGAATGACTGTACTTGGCTCCACTAATCAGCTTTAACCACGAACAGTGTCGCTGGTGGTTAAGAGCACTCCCACAGCATCGCAATAGTTATGTCCAGGGTTTTGGACAGGGTCAGTGTAGTGTAATTATGCGTCTTTCTTCACTACTTGCTTTATCTCCTATATGGCTCGTGGGGAGTTGTAAATATTATAATCTTATTGTGACCTGTTGTGTTTTTCTTCTTGATATTCTTCTATAAAGGCCACATGTGTAGCAATTTGCCTCTTCCTCAAGTGTTTTTGATTGTAATTCTGCCTATCCAAACATTACACATTAGCTCTTTTATTATAAACTAATTATTTGATTTTCAAATACAATTGTTTGCACTGGATTTCATTGACTGGTATCGAAAACCATCAAAAATGTTAATTCTGCACCCCATAGATACTTTTTGGCTGCCTATATGATATATCTCATTATAATGCGTCGATGCTTGCAAGAACGTGGAAAAAGTTGTGACAGGCCTCTTGTAGCTTCTCAGACTTCTAGATCTCCAGCTGTTTATGTGCAGTTGCACACAATCTGAGTCAAATCACTTCCTCGACCTTCATGTTTCTGTCATTCCTGGACC
The DNA here is from genome assembly GCA_903067095.1 of Girardinus metallicus. NCBI lineage: Eukaryota > Metazoa > Chordata > Actinopteri > Cyprinodontiformes > Poeciliidae > Girardinus > Girardinus metallicus. The sequence continues at coordinate 5,307 of CAEGAE010056700.1, forward strand.
CACACTCTTGACAACTCTCGATTGAAATGTGCAACTTTTTTTTTTTTTTTGTTGCTTACTTGCACTGAAACACTGGCGAAACACTGCCATCCTGTAGCATGTTGCTCAGTTTTTCATCATTTTCTCATAATCTTGTTTCTTTTTTTTTTTTTCCTCTCTCCTCCCCGAGGAATTACGCTTGAACCTTAAGAATGTGTTCCACCCAAACTGTGTCAAACTCCTCAGATATGCAGTAAACAAAGCTGGCATCCAACTGCAGGGTGGGATGCTGTGCCATTTGTGCTGTGCAGGGGGACAGCAAGCCAGTTTTCTTTGCAGGCATACCTTTAAAATGTTAATTGTTGTGCTCATTTTTTTATAATCGAGGGAGAAGACTCTTCCCCCTAAATATAGCCGTGCTTGCTCACATAGACCAGCACTGATTTATATTGCATAGGGAAGACGTTTAAGTCGGCTTTCCCACAGGTTTCTAACACCACTGCCTTATGCACATTTTAAAGCTATTGCTCAACCTAAAAGCTGCCCAAGAGGGAGTTGTAGAGCAGATCGTATCAGCAAACAAGCACAGAAAGAACCGAGGATAATCTAAAGGCAAGCGCTAGGGCCTTTTCTGTAGTGACTCATTTTATCAACCCTTTTTTTTTTTTTTTTTTTTTTTTTTTACTCTTATTCTTCCTGATCCCTGAATTTATACACCTTCACCTCTGAATCCTGCCTTCATCTTGCTCAGAAAGCTTTGTCTCTACATCACTCTAATGGGAGTTGCTTGTATGTTGCCTGTTAGTCAAACCATCCTAGATCTGCTGGGTTTATTTTTTTTTAAAGGAAGCACGCCATTTGTCTGTGTGCCATGCTGTTACCAGCAGGCCTTTTGGATGCTTGCTATCATTTCCTCTCTTAAATTGCCAAACTTAATTGCGGCAGAGAAATGAAAGCCTTATCAAAACTTCTCCCGATGCGGTGCAAACAAATTAAGATTTCAGCCTTTTTTTCTTAACCTTTCATTTATTTTTTTTATTTTATTATTTACAACCTGTCTCATCTTTATCTCTACCAAATGGCCGTGCGTTGTAGTTTAGAGGTAAAATCACCAGAAATCCGTCTTTGTACCCAGATCGTTTGCTAAGATCAGGTGGAAAGTAACCTCATGAGATTACTGGTTTGCAAAGCTGAATAGTAATATATCGTTTTCGAAGCTGCGTCTGATCTTCGTGCACGGCCAAATGGCGTACAAGTCACAAGCAAACGACAGATGTGTTTCCAGATCTCCATGTTTTTCTTGTTCGTATTCGGCTCGCCGCTGGTCCAGCCGTGTAATCTTAGCAGCAGAGATCTGTTTAAAGAAAGACAGACAATAATTTAGCACGCCGGCTTCATCAAAGCGCCTCTGATTGCTTTGAAATGTGCTGTGATGTAATGTTTTCCCTCTCTATTGTTGGCGACAGGACACATAAACACCGCCTCTTTCCAATGCAATTCAAGCGTGAGTGTGTCACTTCTTTCCTGTGTCCACGCCGCTGCACAAAATTAGTCATCAAATCGATTTTTGTCTCCAGTCGCTGCCTGAATTTGTAAAATTTGTGAGTACAGCCGCTTTGTTTCATGAAAGACATCAGCGAAGGCAATTAGAGTTAAAATAAATATGTACTGCATAAGAGGACTTAGATTTATCTTTCTGGCCTAATATTCCAAATGATCAACTTGACATAATTTGAATTTTTCAAGTGAAGTCTGACATTGTCAGTTAATGTCTGACCTGCAGTAAATAGCTACCTTGGTTTTTCATTTACTACGAATCCAAATAAGGTGGACTAAGATGCTAATGGCTTCATTTCAAAACTATCGATGAGCTCGGCACCTCTGATCTTTCCAGAGGTGCAAACTTAAAACGGTGCATGTGACATTTTCTAATCAGAGTAATTTACTAATGGAAAAATAAGGCTATAAAATTCTTGGTGTTACATATATAGAGCCCACAATATTTCTGCATTTTGCACAGTTTTATATCAGCCAGTTACTCTCAGCATAAACACATTCCTTTTTCAGTATTGTGATTTGACTCATTTCTCAGAAAAAAGTAGGCAGTGTTGTCTACTATAACAAGCCATTCACTAAGTGCCTGCTAATGTTGAAACAGAAACGTTGAGAAAGTTTTAATTCAAAAGAAAACTCATTTTTCTTTTGAAAGCTGACGTTTGTCAAATTTACACAACGGTTTAACCAACAAGGGTTTTTATATTAACCTTATACTTTTAATAAAGATTGATTTGTGACTGTGTGTGTGTGTTTTTTTTTTTGTTTGTTTTAGAGTTTATAGAATAATGATCCAAACACAGATGTTGTTTGCCAACCACCATTAAAAAAATAGGAAGAAGATCAGAGAAATACTATGGCCGTATTAAAATATACACAGATGTATCAAAGAAAATGTTTGGATCAGAGTCGTACAGCGTACGTTATTCCTGAGGATTCCTGACCAGACATTTTGATGGAAATATAATGAATGGTGTTTAGAATCAAACATATGGAATTAATTGTCTTATTTGGATGGATACCATAAATTGGCTCGTTATTTGGAAGGATAGGAGGTTTTTTTGTTTCAGTTCACACCTCCATTCCAGTTGGTGGCGGTAGCGCACACCCCAAGTTTTTTTTTGCCAACTGTCAATAAACCCCAAGAGAAGAAGAAGACCCAAGATGACGGAGAGAGGGCAGATGTGAACTTAGACCAAAGGCAAGTAAACGGAGAACTACATGGACTGAGAAGTGAACATTGATTCGGCACATTTTTGGTCAAGGTACGTTTTTAACACTAATTTTTCACCTCTATGTGCTTGCGCGTGGAAGAGATAGCTTATTTCCTCGGTATGGTGGTGACTTGCATCGATGTTACAGACTTTTTTGCTATGTTTTTCCAAAAGTAATCTATTATTTAGCTTATGTGTGGGTTCTTGCCTGAGTTAAGCTAAAGGGAAAAAAAACAAAAAAAACACTTTTTTTAAATCTACTAAACCAGCGGTTTCTAACTCGAGTCCCCAAGCACCAGTGTCCTGCAGTTTTTAGGTGTCTGTTTCTGCACACCTGCCTCCAATATGAGTTAATTAGCATAGCTCAGTAGAGCTTGACTGCATGCTAGTGAGGCAGTTTTGCCTTTTACTTAACTGTAGGATGAGGGACACATCTAAAAGGGAGGAGGACGCTGGTTCTTGGAAGACTGCAGATTGAGACTACTGTTCTAAACTAACCTTGTACCATTTGGCTGCTCATGTTATGCCCAAAAAAAACCATTACTTTTGAGTATTCACAGGAAACTATCCAAGATTCTCAATTGATTTTTTTTTTCTTTTTTTTTTTTTTGAAAGACTGTCATTTCCATATATTTACAAAAAATGTTCTGGACGTTTTTTACTAGTTCCAGACTGATTTTTGAATAGAATAAAAACTCAAACAATTTATGTCGGCTGCATCCTGCTACTCCCAAAAAGTAAATCTTACAGTGTAGACATTGTGCTTTAAGCAAGTCCAAAAGTAAACTGTTTAATGCTAAGTCTGGTCCTTCAAATCCACTGTCACACATGTTTAAGTGCTTCCCTGCTGCCACACAACTGACTTAAATGAAAAGAATGGGTGATTAAAGGCTTTTTGAAGAACTTGATGGTATTCTGGGGGATTAATGCAATCATTTGAATTTGGCGTGCTGGGAGCAAAGACAATTTTCAAACATGTGGCAGTGAAAGTAGGCCCTAAAGACCAGGTTTGAGAACTTATGTTTTAGACCACTTCAATGCAAAGTCAAATCAAACTACAGTTTAAAAAAATAAAACTATCCAACTTGAATGGATTATGTCCAGTTAATAGACTGGTACCACGACTAAGTTTTGCAAGTTATTCCCTTGACTGTATAAAACTGTTTTAGTTGTAATCTCTCTCTCTTTTTTTTTTTTTTTTTCTAAATTGGTGTATAAAGCAACTTTCTGAGTTTCAGAGAGTTCTTGGTAATTCAACTTTAGAAAGTATTAATTGCTGAATTATCAGTGGAGGATTGTGAGGAGTATTCCCTGAATGTGTCATTAATTTTAATGTAATCAGCAGCAAGCCGTTTATTCACAGTGCTGTAAAAACAGATTGGCTTCCTTACCGGTCTCTTCAGTTGTTTTTGTCACACTTAAATGGTTCAGCTCATCAAATTTTAATACGATACGAGGCTGACCTGAATAAATAGAAAAAAGCAAATTTTTAAAATCATTTCGTTTATCATGGCCCAATGTGGAAAAAGGGTCTGCCTCTTAAAACCTGAGGACTAGTTGCATCACCCCAGGCCGAGACAACCGCTATCAAGCATCTAAATTAGCCTCTAACGTAACTGTAGAAATTCTGGGACATTTTTTCTTGACACACTTGTAGCAGTTTGGCCACCCTTGACAACTTGCAAGCACGAACAATCGTGCCTGATCGTTTCAGCCAATTTTGAGTTCAGACCCTGACATAGCCTTTAGAAAACTTTCACTTGCTATTGAGCTTTATTCAGAATTTTAAGGTCACAAGGTGAAGGTAAAATGTCGTCCTTCCAGATTTTTTTTCTTCCCCCCTAAGACATTTCCTCGTTCTATTATTTTCAGAAAGGCTTTCAGTAAAGCAGCTTCAGATAATCATACTACAACCTCCTTTTGTTACTGTTTTTAAATGCTAGGGAATTTCCCCGTTCAACATTTCTCACTAATGCCTGTTTATGTTTTGCAGCAACCGTACCACTCGAAGCTTTAAAAATGTATTATTTCAATTTATCGTCTACATTGTACTCTGTGTACATTATAAGGAAATGTAGTTGTCAGGCTTGGATAAATATCACTTTTCAGAACAAAGTCACTAGGATGTTTTTGGTTGATCAAGACTCAAAGTTGGTCATTTTAACGTTGGTCAAAATTGAATTGAAATGGTTGACCTCTACCACTTTTTTTCATTGAGGTCAAGAATAAACTAATTTGTGGGATTTAAAAAAAAAAACCCAAAATGCCACAAATGATTCAAAGGTTTCTGGTAACAGTTCATTAAAGTCAACTTCAGGAAATGTAAATGGGTTTATAAATGGTGTGCCTTTTTTTTTTTCAAGCAGGAAGTCATGCATAGTGAGAATTAGCTCACACTCTGTTATTTGCACCGCGTGGTACTCCAATGCATATTCAATATGGGTGAGATTTCTCCAGTTTTGTACTTGTTAGGTCGATTTCACACACACCCTTCCCCTCCCCTACAGGTATTGTTTTCCTTCGGGGAGCTGAAAACGTTGCCGTTAATTAACTCGCTGCCAATTCCACACTTGTAGCTCTCTGTCAACACTTCCTTTACAAGAGGAATCTAAACGGTCTGGGAAGCTGCGAGTTCTCACATCTGTGCATGCGCCAGGGTGGGTGCGTGTGTGTGTGTGTGTGTGTGTGTGTGAGTGAAGCTAAATGGCATCTTGTCGCCCTCACACCTGCACAGCTGTAGGAAAAGGCATAGGGGTGGAATAGAGAAGTTGACTTCCTTAAGAGACACAAGTCACATGTTTCCTACAGTATAAACTTTGATTGTTCTGTTTAAAAGTGTATAGAATTCATCCTAATGAAATGAGGCTTTTCTCATTTGAGGGATTATTCCCTAATAAATTACACTTTATTTCATAGATTTGCTTTCTTTCAGATGATACAAGTGCATCTTGCATGTGTTGTCTTGCTAAGCAGAGCAGCACTAGGTTGAATGGTCATTTAGTGCATGATTGCCCCAGAAGCACAGGAGGCCAATACAAATAGAAACAAACACTTGCCGTGTCAGCCAACTGTCATGCAATTATAAAAAGGCCATAACAGTACAGAGACTTTTCACATTGTAATGTAGTGCTGCTTCATCAGGACCTGGACAACTTCCCATAATTGATGAAACCATGAATTCTATTATCTGGTTTTATAACCTTGCAGTCAGGCACACTTGGTTTAAGTGGTGGGACAATGATCAGAACGTACCAAAGGTTTTGGAGTGGCCTATTAAAAGTCCAGACTGAAATTGAACTGAGGTGTTGTGGCATGACCTAAACTGGTCCATTGCTGCTCAAAAATCTTCCAGTGTAGCTAATTTAAAACAATTCTGCTGAGTGTATCCCAAAATTCCTCCACAGTGATGAAAGACAGCTTAATAAAAGACTAATGCATTAACTTTTCAGAATTATTTTCAGTTTACTTAGTGAAACATTATAGATTAATTGCACATAGACTGAAAGTTTTGGCTTGTTCTGTTGATTTTCTGCTTGCAACTACTAAAAACATGACATTTAAAATTATATTACATTAAAGTTTGTTTCATCTTTAAAGATTATCAAAAGGTTATATTTAATGTTGCTAACTAGCCACATCGTAAGGAGTTTTACAAATTATTGAGGCCTACCTATAGATTTGACAATATAATCTAACGCTATTGGTTAAACGCTAGGATATAAGTTAATTTTCTTTACATTTTAAACTCCCTATCCCAAATAATGTGTGTGTCTACAGGATTAAGCTGCGAAAAATGCTCATAATACCACCTAAAACTATTTAGAAGCAAACTCTAATATCGGCTGATTTTTCTCCTATCTCTATCAATGTCTTGGAATTAAATTGATTTCGCATACGTAAGCAGTCTTGCTCTACGTCAAATAAGCTGGCTCCCACTTCTAACAGTCCGATTTGGCTGCAGTCCTAAACATTGTTGTTTGAAATGTGCGTCTTTGTTTGGGTGGCTGCCTACAGGTAGCAGCCCAGTGGGAATCGCTGATGTTCAGTCATCAGAACGGATAGATCAGAGGAGACAGCTGGAAGGATTCAAACACACACGCACACACACACGAGGGTGTCCTAAGGGACGGTGTGCACTATGCCAGGTAGGACAGATCTACAAATGATGCACACATTCTACAGCACACATCACAAACAGGGGCCTTGGGCTGGCATACATATGTAGAACTTGGACTGCTTCAGCTGGGAACGAATGAATGAATGAGTGAGCTGAGCCAAGAAATCGTGAAGCAGACAGATGTCAGACACAATGCAGGAAAAAAAACTGACTGAACCTAGTTTTTAGGAAACATTGGAACAAAAACATGGTTACCACTTATGGTTCATTTTATGCTGTATTACCGTCTTAAAAAGCATGAAATTAAAATTTCAGAAGAGATTTCATGCAGCCAGACTGAAAATGTAAAATCGCTCTATTAGCAATTATAGCTCTCTCTTTAAAAAAAAAAAATAAATAAAACTGGACGCATAGCAACTTAAGACGGTAGTCATCTTTTTTGAAATGCAAGGGGGGAATACAAAACCTTCTTAATGCAGAAATGTGGGTTGTTTATTTAACCAAGGTCAATGGGCCTCATAAAAGGAATTCCAGTTTTTTATATATATATATACATATATATATATATATGTAAAGAAAAACGTCTTATTCTATAACCTTAAAAGAACAATTTGTCTTAATTTGAAGGGCAAGGTCAGGACAAACATGGTTACATGATGTTGAAGAGTTGGAGTTACTCCCGGACAAGAAACTCATGCTTTTAGCTGTGTACAGGCCTTTAGTAGGTTATTAAATGGTAAACCAGCACTATTGTAGTAATAGTGACCAGTCAGATTTTTCCACCCAGTAAGCAGAATAAGTACTTTGCTTAAGGGCACATCAAGATGTTGATGAGAGAAGCTTAAATTGAACTTGCAACTTCCAATTGCTGGAGGATTACTTGTCTCTCTCTCTCTATACTTAGACAAAATAGAGCTGGGCCATATGGAGCAAAAATATTAAAATATTTTCCGTATAACGATGTCAATTCAAATTAGAAATCAAATTTTTCTAAGACTGTTTCAGTACAAACTGAAAGAACAAATTAGAATTAACATTAAGTGATTACACTTTTGAAAAATCCCCTAATCATTGTAGAACATTATGAATTACAAGTAAAAAAATATTTTTCTAGTAATACTATTGTTACTTTGAGTATAACTTTACACTATTAGTTGCAGTCTCATCCTGTACAAAGAACTTGAATAGAGGAGCCCCTAACTTCTGCTTCGTGTTTGTTTTTTCCCTCAATAAAATATTGTGCTTAAAGCTTACATTGCACTAATATACTAAATTAGTATATGTGCTGCCAAATCATTCTGCCACACTTTCCATCAATTTGCTAATGGACTTGTGGACATCACAGTAGGTTAGAGAACATAGTATGGTTGAATTTATCTTCTGCACTCAAAGTAGTAAAACATTACGTTCTTCTTTATTTTTATTCACATTTGTTCTTTGAGTGGACTTGTACTCTGCATGGTTACAGCAAAAATAAGCTTTTCACTATATGTTGAAACCCACTAAGTTTCTGGATAATTCAGCATGGGAGCTGTTCATGAAGAGGATTGGACCAGATCTGATTCTCAAGAACCACCATGACGGTCAAGAATAAGGAAGCTCAGGCATGGCTGCACATGGAGCATAATCCAAGGTACAATGTTAATTCCAACATAAAGAGCACTGCAGCGACTAAATTGTATAAACATTCAGTTGTTTCACCCGATTCAGTTTTACACAAGACAGGAAATTAAGTCTGCTGCTCTGTGATTAATGCACGGTACAGCAGATTTATATCATTTCTTTACTGGAATGTAATATAATTCAGATAACAGCCGTATTTACATAACATGCATGATAGTCAGAATTTGAACAGGTATATAAATATATTTCTAACTTCTGAAAGCTATATTGCCTTCACCACCACTTGTTTCAGGCTTGTTTTTATTAGTCATGGCTCATCCGAGTCACTTTCTGGCTGAAGCATTTGAATATTAAATTGAGATCCTTGAATTTGCAACTTACCCGTCCAACTGCCTTCATCTACCTAAACAAAAATGCTTTAGAATCTGTCAAATTGGTTGTTCAGTGTAAACTTTAGTAAAGCCAAAAAATTACCCTCAAACGCAGCTCTGTGTTTTAGATGGGCGTTTGCGCGTGTGTGTGCGTTATGGTTGTTGAAAAGGGAATGCACCTCTTAACATTTGCCTTAATCTTAATTGTAATTGTTTCCTTTTTGTAACTAATGAGAAAGAACTAAAATCTTTGAACCTTCTTATCCAAAATAACAAAATTAAAATATTTAGTTATCGTCTGCTCTTTAACACACATTAACTGTGCTTGTTAATAACGATCTTTGCATAGCAGTAGAGAAGTAATGAATATTCAGGTCTTTATAATGTCCCACTTTTAATTTTGCTCTCTCTTTGCACCTTTTAAAAGTATAAAAGGTTACGACGCACTTTATCAGTCCAGGCTTGCTCTTTTCCCATGTAATATTCTTTTTTTTCATTTATTTTTTTTAACATACTAGACTCTAAAACAAAGGCGCCCAGAGTCAGTCCTCAGGGGCTGCTATGCTACATGTTTTAGTTCTCTCCCTGGTGGTAGTTACTACAGTATGTTCTGCAGAGGCCTGCTAACAAGTCATTTGATTCAGGTGTGTTGAACCAGGGAGATAACTAAAACATGCTGGATTCCAGCCTGTGAAGACTGATTTTGGACTCCCCTGCACTAAAAGTTTAAACATTAATTATGCTTTTTCAAAGCCATTCTACCTAAAATTGTCTTGATAGCACAAAACCTTGCTGCATAAGCTTACAAGAAAATTTTTTTTTTCCCCCACTGGTAACTAAGCAATAACCTTCAGTCATAAAATTTCAATACAGATTTTATAGTTGCATAAAATATTAACAACAAGTTGTGTTGAGGAATGTATACACACATTTGCAAGGCCAGAGAATATGTACAACTCCTAGATTTCATACTTACATTTACAGTATTCATGAACTTTTGATTTGAATGCCATGCTTGTTAGCAAAGAAAAAAAACGTTTGAAGTGCTCTTTCTGAATACATGTAATACCACTTAAAACACACATGACTGTAACTTCAACATCGGTTTTGGTTTTGTTGCTACACATGCATTATTTGCTAGAAAGGTTGCAGGAATGCTTGCATGAGTTTGATTTATTTGCTTTAGGTGAGGAACAAGAATTATTAGTTCTTCTTGACTGCCAGAGCCAACAGATAGGTGGTGTAGAACTTGATACCTTAAATGAAAGCCAAAAAACCAAGGGTAAAGTTGGTACACAATGTTCCTAATTACCTAACTGACTTTATTACTAGTAATTTTTTTTGTCCCATTACCCATTTTTATCTGATTGTAGCCTTGGTAGACATTGTGCATACAGAATAAGTATAGACACCTACCTTGCCATAAAACGTGCTTTTCATTAAAGAACCGATGCTCCCAGATCATTACAATCCAGATAAATCACCTTGAAATATGCTCCATTACCAGCCCAGAGGGGGCACTGTGTTGCTGTGCGGGGGGAAGCTGATCCTGCAGGTCAGGTGGGAAACTGCAATACTTATCTCTCCTTACATCACCTCTCCTCCTGACAAAGTGCACCGAGTGCTTCAGGGGCATACTAATTCGCCCGATGTGTATTAGCTCCCCGTGTCTGCCATTCAACACAGTGACAGTAATTTGGCAGAATGGTGGGAATAAGTCTCATCTCTGTTCCGTTTCCACTCAGAAGCTGGGAAGATTTTGTGGAGGATTAGAACCAGCACAAGGTTGCAGAGATTTAACCATAACCGACAAAAACATAAATGTCCACCTGTCATCATAAATGACTGCCTTAATTGCTGTTAACACTATAGCAGAAATATATGCTGGATCTTAGTTATTGCAAGAGCTAAGTACACCCCATAATTCTATAGTTTGTTAAACCATTCTGGAGGAATTTCGGCTCATTTTTCTTTACAACATTGCTTCAGTTCATGGAAGTTTCCAGATATTTATCGGTTCATTGCACTCTCAAGTTTCTACCACAGGGGTTCAGTTGGGTTGAGGAATAAACTTTGACTGGGCCATTCCATCACATTGATGATATGGTCCCTTTTCAACCACTCTGCTTGAGATTTGCGACTGCTTTGTGTACATTGTTATTTTTTTGACCAAGTTTTGACCAAACTTTAGCTTTTGGAAAGATAACTTCCCATTTTACTTTAGAGTAGAATAGTACATGGAAAGGTTCAATGTGGAGTCAAAGACTGCAAGATATTCAGGTTCTGCAGTTCCAAAATATACCCAAATCACACCCATGTGTGACAATTGGCATGACGTGTTGTGCTGTTTTTGGTTTAAGTTGAACTATTACGGAACTGTGGAATAAGACCAAACACCTTTACATTGGCCTGATCTGTCCAAAGAACATTATTTCAGATGCTTGTTGCCATATTCTTAGTACAGAGGTGAGCTTTTCTTTAGGAAACAATCCAAATAGCAATATTTGTTTCATCTTCCTATTTTTCTAATTCATTCATATATTTCAACATTGAATATGCTAATTGAGGCCTGTCGAATTTGACTGACCGTGTTGATGAATTTTGTTTTATTTGGAGACATTGGATTGTCTGATTCTAGGGTGAATCGGAAGGTTTAAGTGAAAGTTTCATTAGAGAATAATCGACGGTTACTAGAAATCCTTGATGACGGCTAGTGGGAACAGCTGGGTATTAAGAGGCTCAGGTTGGATTTGCTAACTTTTAATGAAATGCATTACTTGAAAATTTGATTTCATATTTATTTAGGTTACCGTTGTTTGATGACGTCTGTTTAAAATTAGATGTGTGATAAATGACAAAAACTGAAGAAATGCTCAAGAGGGAAAATACTTTCTCACTACACTTTTGGTTTCCTCATGCATACACACCGACCTTTATATCCGCAACTTGTGACGGCTTAGAGCGATGGTGAAACTTTTACGTCATCGATTTCAGTTTTTTAACCATGTTGTTGTGCTTTTTGATACTTTGTCGACATGGAATTAATTCAGATGCCAAATGGTTTGAAGCGGACATTCTAACTTGTAAGAATTGCTTCTCTAACATCATTGTAGATATTTTTCTACTCTGACATGGTATTTAACATATGCATGATTTACAATCAGACAAAACTCCTTTTATACAGATGGGCACGCTTGCTGATCATCAGCTAATCAAGTGTATTCAACATTCACCGTCTGGCTGCTACATCCCATCTTCAGTCCAATCCAGCCAGGTTGTAGACGGTTTTTCAGGTCATTAAATGCTTCTTTTTTTTCCGTAATTGCATTTAAATGCCATCTTGTTGTCGATTTAGAGCAACAGCTAAGAGAAATCTTTATTTATTTATTTTTTATTCGGAGTATTGTTGTGACCAGTAAAGACAACTCCTGCAGTTTTAACTTTTGAAAAACTAGAAATTTAGCTTCCTAGTGCTATGGGAGGGAGGTTGGTTCCTTATTCAGCATTTCAATTTCAAACATGTTTGTTTCTAGTGCCGTATATAATTCCCAAACATCATTCATATTCACCCTTGAAAGCAAATAGTTCAAGGAAATGTTTCCTTCCACAAGGAAATGTTTCCTTCCACAGAGAAATGTCTCACTTTGTGAACGTTCTTCATTTCAAGAGGCAGCATCTGACTCCTAAAAAAAAACAACAAACAAACAACAAACCGCGTCACTCCGAGTCCGTGTGGAATTCAATACTTCCTAGAAATCTTTGTCATTCCTGCTGCAGGAACATTACAGAGCTGATTTATTCTCTATTCTGCAATGAGCACATTTATCTTTGGGCTGCTTGTAAAACTGATTCATTCAAATGATCAGTTCCCTTCTGATTGTTATGTTTTGTTTGCATTTCTGCAGTTTCACATTGGAAAATATTTGGAGGAGGGAGATTGAATTTCTGTATCGATCCATCAAGTCCTGCATACCTTGGGCATGATCTGCTTTACTTGGTGTAGATCAGCTGTCTAATTTAGGCATAGATTTTTTTTTGGAAATAAACTTGTCCTGCAAAAGATCTCATTTTTAGCAGAAAATGTAATTTCAAGATTTATTAGGCTTCATTTCTAAGATTGAAAAATGTGTGAACAAGGTCACACGTTCGAGTAGGAATGTTTGTTAAATAATTCAAGCTTGAGTACTGCCGTGTAAAGCAATGTTTTCACATTTAGACATGACAAGTACAACTTTATTACGTTTGAATTACTTCATCTGATAAATTAAGTAGTTTATAATAATCAGATTAAAGCAAAAATGATTCATGGTTTCTAAACATTTTTTCAAAAAAAAAAAACCTCATAAAGTATATTGTGTGGGATGCATTTTTGTTCTGGCCTATTTGTTCTGACTAAAATAAAAAGCAAAATGCTTAGGAAAATAGTGACATTCAGTGAGGTTTATGGCTATACATAAAGCCCAAAACTGATGTTAGTTTTTACTTTAATTGTTTTCAAAACTTTAAATTGCCCTTTTGTCAAAACCATGTTGTTCAACAGTATTGGTGCAAGATACATAAGGGGATTTTTAATGTAAAGTTAAAATAAATTTAATATTGTCTTATGACTGATCTCATGTAATTGGAAATCGTGAAAAATCTCAGTGTAGCGAAGTCCATGGGTCTGTTCCCCTCCGTCACTCTGTAAAATGTATCCTTTGTTTTGATTTTTAATTATCTGGCTGCTTGTTTGAAGAAGATTGCCAATGAGGAAGTTCGTCCTGGAGCAGTTCTATTCCAACTGTGCTTATTGTACTTTTCTGCTCTATTTTCACTCTTTTCAATGAGTAGAAGACAAGCTACTGTTTCCCATTCTCCCTATGTGGCTCCGTACCGCCCCTATCTGTGCAGCATTGTATTTACTAGTGCATTTTCTCCGTTTTTTCATGACAGATCAGAAAAACTATATATATATATATATAACACATTCAATACATGTGGAACGTCAGTATGTGTAATCAAACATGTCACAGCAAAAGGATGCTATAAAAACCTGGGCCTCTTGATATGTCAGTCTACATCTCATAATTTCTTGAAACATTGAAATAAGACTTTGGTAAAGAAAATGTTGGTGGTTGGCAATGAATATTGTCATTCCAACATCTCATAAATATCCTTCATTCTTCTTGTGCCTACTCTACAATGCCAACACAAATGCTCGTGTGCAACACCAACAAATGAAAGCTAATACCACAATGTCTGGTGTATTTTCCCTCTTAGAAAGATGACAGATGAAAAAGTGAGGGAATGAGAAAACATTCTAGGCAGAGGGTAATGGCTCCAAAACCGAGACGGACTTGGTGCAACCAATCTCGGTTTCACAGGCGCAAGTTGAGGTACACTGTGGGGAAATCGCCGCGGTGCGCCGAGTCTTCGGGGCGGTGTCGAGGGAGAGCGAGTGAAAGGCAAAATGAGAGAAAATGGCAGCAAATGAAGTTGGCGAGCTGTGGAGTATTGTTTCCTCCTGTTCGTTGTAATGAACAGGCCTTCGGAACAGACTGGGGAAATTGGTCCCCAGAGGGCCCCGGGCCTTTTTCATCTGTCAGGTGTGTTTGCCACACACATAGACATTCTTTCTCACTAGGCACACACAAACGCACACACCGGCGGACACACATTTGTCAAAACTGTCCGAGTATACTGACGCACACCCAAACACAAACGGTTGAAAAGCACAGAGGTATTGTTTGTATACTCTGTGATACCCATTTAAACTTAACCTTGTATTAGTTCTGTAGACAAAGATAGATAGTGCACATGTTGTGTACACATCTAACTATGAAACATTTACCTTCATCTTCCCTTATTTCAGAACATGTCTGTAGTTAATCTGATGAAGATGAGGTATAGCTTTTTATTTAATAGCCTTTTGATTCCCTTTTTCAGTTTGAGGTTATGAATAACTAAAGTAATGTTACATTTCCCTTGGTTATATGTGTTTATTTGTGCTGCAGCGATAAGTAAAATATTAATGGCATCGTTGCTCCTCTATATATCATGCAGTATTAAATTTATTCACTTAATGTGTTTGCTTTTACCAAGTTCAAGCTTAAAGAGTCCCACTCTTTTAAGAGCTGTACAGTCCGCACAGTGTGCCATTAGGGAGCAGTGAATAGCAAATGCACTGAGTATAAGTGTAGGTATGTCTACATTCCAGTGGTTCAATAAAAATATAAGTGCATATTTCATTTGCTGTCATAGCTAGGTAACCTTTAACATGACAGAAGACATGTTAAAGGTTATTTATTGTTGTATTTATCGATGAATACAACGCATGTTGTATTTATCGATGAATACAACGCATGTTGTATTTATCGATGAATACAACGCATGTTGTATTTATCGATGAATACAACGCATGTTGTATTTATCGATGAATACAACGCATGTTGTATTTATCGATGAATACAACGCATGTTGTATTTATCGATGAATACAACGCATGTTGTATTTATCGATAAAAGGTTTAAGATTAACACGTAAACATTTTTGAAACCCAGTTTTGCTGGAGAAGGACATTTTAAGAATTCTTATCCTCTCACTCCCACGTGTTTTGTTGCAATTACAGCTGCAAGTCTTTGGGGTATGTCACTAACAATTTTGTAGATATTGAAAGTGAAATTGCTGCCCATTTTTCCTTTAGGAAATGGATCAAGATTAGTCAGATAGGATGGGGAGAATCCAAAAACATCTAACAAATTTTTTAAAATGTTTTTTTTCGTGTCAAATCTTTAATCGTTTTTAGCGGGTTTTCTTTCTGAGTCGCACTTTATGCATATACTAAAAAAAAAGCAGCATCCCCACAGTATCATGTTTAACATTTTAAAATTTTCCACCCCTCTTTGCAAACCTAAGGCATTTAAACTTGGTCTCATCTGACCAAATCACATCCTCCATGTTTGCTCAGTTCTTTACATGGCTTGAGATGGAGCACAAACATGACTTCTTCTTGCCTTCTTTCAACAATGTCTTTCTTCTTGCATCTGTTCCGTAAAGGCCAAATTGGTTGCGAGCACAACTAATAGTCGCCGTGTTGACAGATTCTCCCACCTGCACTGTGGATCTTCGCAGTTCCTTGGCTGCTTCTCTGATTAATGTTCTCCTTTCCCAGACTGTCTGCCTAGGTGGATGACCGTGGCTTGGTAGATTTACAGTTGTGCTATACTCAATCTATTCTGAGAGATTTGTGAGATGTTCAGCACTTAGGACTTTGTTTCATAACCCAATCCTCCTTCGAAAGGCTTAGCAGTTTTAACCCTGACTTGTCCAGTGAGAACTCGACAAAGTAGTTTTGTTTTTTACTAATATCTGACAAACCTCCAAGGCCTTTAAACAATAGCTGAATTTCTATTGCGACTTAAATTGAACATAACTGCACTCTAGATATAAGGTCACCTTCTGAAGGCAGCTAGTTACACTGGATTTTATTTAGCTTTGTTTGAGTAAAGGGGGTTAATGAATACAAAAAGTGTGGAGAAGGACTAACTTAATGATCATTCCTAGGGCCTGGACTTTAATGTGTTAATTTCAATTCCATAGATGTTATGCTTTATAAATGTTAACGTTATTAATCGCATTTTTAATACATAGGCACTATCTAGTTGCAGCAAGCACAATCCACCTTTCTAAAAAGAGATATATGTATATATTTTTTAAGAAGTTATGAGTACAGGCTTCCTGAAACGCATGAAAGCTGAATGGGTAAAATAGCCCTTTGCACCAATCTGATGGTGATTAACCTAAATAGCAGATTAAAACAATAAATATCTTGTTGACATCATATGTGTATTTATTCACAAATTTAGCAGCAAAATAGGTTTCTGAATTGAAATGTCCATATTGTTGATGTGATTAAAATATGATTAATTACAAACTTTGCAATAACTATCAATTTTATTTGAGTACCATTACTAAACAATTTTTACTTCATATGCCCATGATTACAATTTTCCAAAAGTCAGTTTTAACATATCCCTGCCCCTTCCAAAGCTCTCCAGTGTAAGAGTCAATTTATCCACCATGAAAAAATAAAATTTTTTTTTGGGGGGGAGGGGGTTAGGATTAACCTTATTTGTAGTTGTACTGCGCTTAAGTGACAATGATCTTGTAAATAAAGAAACTATGTGATTTTGCTGAGCAAGGAGGAGAAACTGTAAAAAGTGTGGGTGAGTATCTCCAGTATGAACACCTCTGCAATCCATCAAGGCAGGATGGTAGGTAGTCCCAGATGGCACTGCATGTATGGTGACTGATTGCTGCAGTTGGAAAAAGATGAGACACTCAGTTTAGAAAAACGCTCATTTTTTTTTTTTTTTTTGCCAGCAGTGACTGGTGTCTTTTTTTCAAATCCTGCAGAAAGGCGGATAAATTTAAAGCAAATGTGTATATAAACAGCTATGGTGATGATGTTACATGTGTGCAATGTGATGAAGATTGCTTTCAGAGTAAGGCGATTTTAGTACAGTTT
The DNA here is from genome assembly GCA_903067095.1 of Girardinus metallicus. Lineage (NCBI taxonomy): Eukaryota > Metazoa > Chordata > Actinopteri > Cyprinodontiformes > Poeciliidae > Girardinus > Girardinus metallicus. The sequence goes on from CAEGAE010056700.1 coordinate 22,671, forward strand.
AAAAATAAATAGTAAAAATACTAAGGCAGTGGTTTTGTCTCTTGCTATTAACTAGCTGTAATGAATCTAATCATCAAACCCACCAAAAAAAAAAGTTATCACTTTCATACACCGTGAGACTAAACCAGATATTTACATGCACTGTTATAAAAGAATTATTTACTTGGAATTTTAGACTGGTTAATTAGGGTCAAATATTGTAGATATTATTACACTTCCACTTTATTGACCAGTTTCAGCCAAACCCAGAGACTGCTGGTCACATTTTAAACCCAAACTTCATCTCTGGATCACATAGTTTCTTCCTGAACAGTGTGATGACAGGATATTTCCATGTGATTTATACTTGAGTAGAAAATTATTTGAAAAGATTAATTTGGCACTTTCAGGCATCTGGAACTAATACCTAACAATTTACTAGACTTGTGAAGGTCCACAAACATGTTTCTGATATTTTGGTTTATTTACTTTAATTTTTCCATGACATCACTAAAGGAAACTGTGTGTTTTAGGACGGTTAAAACAATAGAAAACAAAAGTATGGCACGCTATCATTTCCCCTTTTATTAGAACTTTTACTGTGGTGTTTTGAATAAGCCAAAGGCTTTTGGTTCAGGGATTTTGGCTGTTCAAATGTGCAAGTCACATAATTTGGCTTTATATAGCTTATATTTTATGCAGAACAGGTGTCTCCAGTTGACTCGACTGTTCTGCATTAACTTAGAACCTGTTAAAGCCATGGCCTCGGGCTTCCCAAATTGTTTAAGTCAATCAGTGATATTGGTAAATCTAAACTTATGACTTTTACAGGAAGTAAAGGGAAAATCTATTTTGGCTTTCAGTTAATAATCATTTTGATTACCTTAATTGCCTAAAACAAGCGAGGTTTAGTTTGTGACAAAACGTTTCTGGTTTTGACACTTTAGTCATTTGTATCATGTTAAGACTTAATTCAGAAAACGACCATTAGCTTTGTTTTGAGACAACCCTAGAGACAAAGACAAATATTGAAAATAATTTATTTTCCCAATATTTTTGCAGTAAAATGTTAGCTGCAATACTACTGCTGAAAATTGCAAGGAGAATTTCAGTAACAATAACCCAGATTGTTTTTCTTTAAAATCCTGTATCTTACCAAATATTCCATCCAAGCAGTGTTTTGGGATTGTAGTATTACACACATTTGATATATTGTATAGCTCCACTCTGTAGTCGACTCCTTATATAGGCTGACGAGGAAGAAACTTTGGCCTCACAGGGGCTTTAACAACCCGCTTCCTCTTCATATACAAACACCTGACCAGAAGGGCCCTGCAGTGCTTCCTAATATATGAAAAGGGACTTTGCAGTAACTGAAGTTGTTTCCAGTAATTTCTGATCTGATTGCAGTAATTAAATGGGCCAGTGGAGGGGTGAGAGCTCCGTCCTCACTTTCAGCTCAGTAATGTCCGCCCCCTTTTTAGTACAAGTGCTGAGTCTCATTACACTCAAGACCAGTCAGCAATGTGTAAAATTTAAGAAAAAAAGAAAAGAAAAAAGATGGTCCTCACTTAAAGATTGGGCAGCACTCTTCCCCTTTTTTTGCTTCTCTTCTCTCTCAACTAGCTCAGCCACCCATCAATCCCTTCAATGTTTATTGTCGATGAAATATTTAGTGTGAGAGGGGAACCTGTGTGCACAGCTTGCAGGTTTCATCTCACCCTGAAACAATGTGTGTGGGAAAGTGCGCCCGTGTTGATTTAGATTCAGGACCTTGATGCAACGATTCTCGATAGGTTTGCATGCCCCATCCATGGCCGGGCTTGTATATTAGCCGTGTGCATCTCAAGGTTCATCTGATTTAATGCAGCTGTCGACATACCTTCAGGTGCTGCCATGTTGTTGCTGTCAGGAGTATCTACACTTTGTGCAAATACTTTCCTGATTTTTGAAATGCCACATACCTGTCAATCATATCACGTTCAGTTCCCAAATTTAACAATAGCGAGCCTTGCACTTCAAGCTTAAAGGGATTTAGGAGATTTATACCCTGGAGTTGCCACAAATTCTTAGTGTGCCAGAGCCAGTCATTAGAGGGCTCTTAAGCTCAAAACTCACCAGCAAATAAATACTTGTAATTTGAACAGTGAATATTTTATGTTGAGATTAAACTTAAAACTACAGTTGTGGATCCCTCCAAGTATAGTTGCCCAGGACATTAAGGTCCCTGCAATGGACCAGTTATCCCCATGTACTGATAGATTCTATGTATTTTGTGGGGATTTTATGTGGCAGACCAACACAATGTAATCCCAGCGAAATTAGCTATTTATTTCATTTTGTGTAAAGAAATGCATGTTAAAACCATGTATCATGTTTAACTGACCAGTTTCCCTATTTTAGAAATGCATAGTGGTAAAACTACATTTCACGGTGAGGGTTGTGTTTTCGCAGTGATGTGCAGAGACGCACACTGCTCGCAGATGTAACTGCATCGAAGTTTGATTGAACAAAGAGCATGCTTTTAAACATAAAAGCATGCCAATTTTCATTTTTATCATTCTTTTTATGTTGCAATCATATGCAATTTTCTCTCATAAAGTCCCTGTATAATATTTTGAAGTTTTCTGGGTCTGATGTGACAAAAATGTGACAACATTTGTGCTCAGTTTTGTTTGAAATGAGAACATTTGGTACTTTGGAACGAATCAAAGCCTCACATTACGCTTTGGAGAGTGTTCAAGTGGCAACATGAGCACACGGCGAGGGTGGGGGGTGGTAAGGATACTGGTGACTTAATTTAATCAAAGATCTTTTGCAGATGCCTCAGACTCATGTTATGCATTTCAAAGTAAAGGTGGAGAATGGATTCACTGATGGATTCCATGCAGGAGAAAAAAAAAGTGATGGATTATAACTGGAGTGAAGAATATTCAAAATATGGTTGTTTAGTCTTATTCCCTTGTAAATTTTTATACAAAACAACTTTAAATATGCATTACTATAACTCACCATAGAAACAGTCCATTTAACACCGTTGTTGTTGGCAGATGGGAGTGCGTATCAAGCTGGCGGCCGGTTTGCATATGAACAGCCTTGAGTTTGTTCAGCTAGTGTTTATTCTTTTGCCATAGTGAGAGTTGAGAGTTGGCCTGAATTTTCTCTAACTAGGTGGAGAATAAACAAAATATCAACCCATTAATCAAGATGGTCCTCTTGATGACTTTGTTTAAAATCTTGACGTTAAACATTTGCTTCAGTAGTTACCCGTTTTATCCAGGTCTACCTCATGGGGTTAAAAAAGGTCCTTGAACTTTGTTTGAACCCTGTTGTTGTTTCTATAATATGTACTTTACGTACACTCCTTTATGCAAAGTCCCAGGCCAAGTTCTTCCTATGCGAGTTGGAAAAATTAAAGACAGGGAAGTGATATTGAGAAAGATCACTTGGCTTTAAGCATGGTAGGAGAATGGTGGAGAGGACGTGGTAAACAAGCCAAACCGTTTTTAAACAGATGTGACACCCCGGCCCCCCTGGCCATCAGCTCACTTCACAGCTCAGTAAGCGGCCCTGATGGCACCCCACCAACCTTCACACACTCTTTACCTATACACACAAAGACCCTCTGACACACAGACTGTCCACTCTCATCCACATCTTGAAAGCTGGTGTATGTTTGTGGTAAAATGGAGACCTCAAGCAAGTTTGTGGTAGACAAAACACATTTGCAATATAAAATATGACGGTATAGATTTTTATTATTATTTTTTTTTTTAATACCACGAGAAGCCATATCTATCTTTTGCTTTGCTTTGAGAATCCACAAAACAATCCTCAGCATATGAAATCTAAAGATGGCTTCATCTTGGCTAAGGGGTGGGATGTTATTTTTCCCAAAGGACCACATTAAGCAGGTGTGACCGAAGGCAAGACTGCGGCTTAACACAATTTCTTTCAAGTACGTGTTTGATGATAAGCTTCAAATATGATTCTGATCTTCCTTTGGCTACAGAAAATGAACAGTAGAATGTGACCCACCATATTAATGTCCAAAATCTTTGGACGTAGCACAGCCCTTTGGGATCATGTACATTGGTGGCATGATAGCTGAGCGTGAAAGTGTCCAATACTGTTGGATTTACAAGACAGAGAAAAAATATTTTAATCTAGTGGAGAATGGGGGGGAAAAAAAAAAAAAAAAAAAATTTGATTAGATTTTAATACTAGAAATGGAGGGGGTGTGAGGAGTCATTATTAAAAGTTACTGAGGAAGGTCTTAAGTGATTGTATGTTTGGTTTGAACATTTAGATCAAAAATGTATTCCCTAGCAACTTAAAAAAAAAAAGAAGTTAGTCCACATATCTTTATGAAGATATTAAATGCAAACTCCATTCTATATAACCTGAAACCTTTCCTTGGAAAACTGTTAGTGATGCAGGCAGTGAAAATATTCAGACACCTGGGTTAATGCTCGAACACATGAGAGCAAAAACATAGAACTGCATCTTTACTTCTGTTCCGTTTTATTTTTTTTTTTAGTTTAAAAATAAGCGCTGCATTTGGGGTTTAAAAAATATATCTTTAGAAATAGCTGCTGGCTTGAAAAGATTGTTTTACCTAACAATGTATTTTGGAGAAACAAAAGAGTTGATTCTTGAGTGCAGCTGTTGGGGAGTAAACAAGGGTGTTTTAAAAGCTGCCCTATGGAGATGAGGGGAACAGCAGATGTTTTCCCACTAAATGTGGTTAAGATTAATCAGTTTGCAATGACTGAAACTCATCTCTGCTGAATAACTGTCTCGAGGCATGTGGTCTTAAAAGGAAAAACAGTCTGTGAACAGAGCTTCAGCTGGGCTTTCTGTGCAGGTGTTTATTGCATGTTAAATATATCAATTTTTTTCCACTTTTTTGCATGAGTGAGAACAAGCATTCTGTTATTGTCGTGTTTGCATGTGTATTTTGTCATATGTGGGCATATTCTTTGAAAAGGAGCCAGCCTGTCTATCAGGTCTGAGTTTTTTTTTTTTTTTTTTTTATAAACGTTGGCAGCAGGCGATGGATCGCTGAGCCTCAAGCTGCCACACACCCATCCTGCTGAGGGCATCTACAGACAGACTTCAGCATGCTTTAACGTTTCCCTGAGCTACTTCAACCCAAATTTTCTGCTCCTTTCCTCTATTTCTGTTGTTCTTGTTGGCCTTGGGAATAAACCAGCAGGAAGCGACGGTGTGACGACGTCTGTGTGTCTATTCAGAGATGCATCTGCTCAAGTTCTTTCTTCTACTCTTGCCTTTTTTATGACACTGTCCCTTCTGTGCAATGCTTGCATTTCCCATGGTGCAGTATGTGCCACTGCAAGTTTGTTTGCCTATTTGCGTGGGGCTCTCGGTGTGTGGTGATGTCTGAAATGATCTGTGTGTAGGTTGTTTTGTTTTTGAAAGTGTTTTGCGCCAAAGGAGAAATTCCTCCCGTGTAAAGGAGATGAGATATAAATGAAAGAATAGGCCGTTACATTTTTCTTTGCTAACAAAAATTTAGTGCTTTTAAATTGAATATCTTTGTGTATTAAGGTCTGGTGTGTGTATCTAAGCTTAAAAAACAACAACAAATTGGTTATTCGACAGTCAGAATTCTGTTCGGGTGTTAAAAATATATGTGTGACATCTCTGTCTTAAGCAGAAGTAGTTGAAACTAGCTGTCTCCTTGTCAGCTCCCCAAATAGGTGAAGTTATAATCTTGGACAATTGCAGCTTGCAATTATATATAGACTTCCATAGTGTGCCATCTGGTAGTAGTAGCTTAGCTGTTAAGCATGGGCTGCCACTAATGTCATTTAGTAATCATAGTTGGGGTTGGATTGGCCACACTGGTTCATGGCAAAGCTTCAACCTCAAGCCCAGAACGACCATATGTTGCATACAACAGCTGCATAAAATTACAACAAAAATGTTAGCAGCATTAACAATGTGTTTTCCTGTAATCCTAAGGCTTATCGTTATAAGAACATGTATGGACTGGTTTCTTTAAGGTAGGACCTGCAACTGGGAGCACACACCTCCAAATTGTGCATAAATTTATTTTGGCTATTTGCTGGAGAATTGGAAGTTTTTTCAACTATCACATTTGTGTAAATTTGTATCTTTAATAAGACTTGTCCATCACCAAAAGATTCAAAGATGAAGACCGCTAACACAAATGGCCCATGAATCGTACAAATTAAAAACACAATTGGGTAAAACTTAAACACAATAAACTTAATTTCTCAATGCGTTTATGCACAATATTGAGTAGAGGGAAACTTATTGTTATTAAATCTTGTCTAACTCGGTTTAGAAAAGCATTATGTTCTTCAATGGGAGTAACCACTTTATTTCAGATTTAACATTCTTTTAAAGAAGTTTGCTAAGAAACAGTCTGCTAAAAGAAAAAGTAAAAGAAACAATCCCCACACAGACATTGCCTGAAGATGGGCAAAAAGAGATTCCATTATGAAAACAGCTGTTTCTCAAGATAACTATTCTCATCAAAATCTATAGCCTTCGAAACATCATCAGCTGAAAAGCAATGCTGCAGAGATGGCTATGGTTAAGTCTTCCAACCCTATCCCAGAGCTTTGTCAAATGTGTGTGCTGCTGAATGCCAACTGCAGCCTGGAAAAATTAGCAGGATCCTGGAGGCCTGCCAGTTCAAATTCTCAGACCAGTCAGTAAAGTAAATGACTAATGCTCTCTCCGCTCGCTGAGTAATAACCAAAGAAATCATATGTCGAAATGGCCTTAAGCATGGCGCTTAATCCCCTGACTGCTATAGAAAAGCTGCTTAGTTGCAGGAGACAGGAGATGACTTTCTCTAAGCAGCCTGTAGGTGTGATGTGTGTTGCCGTTTAAATATGTGCTGCAGAGTGCAGTTTAGTAAGGAGCTTGGGTGTTTAGCAAATGCCCAGAATCAAAACCCACTATATAACCAGATTTAAAATTTTGGGCCGGGGACTATTCTGAGAAGAAAAATTTGTGAAAAATACAGAGGCATTTGTGCTGTTAGATGCTTGCTTTGATGGTAAAATCTGTTACCGAGGCGTTAGTACTTGAGAAGACATTTCATGGCACACACAATGTTTCTAACATTCTTTTTCAGAGTTTCTTACACAAGCCAAACACTTAAATTGGGGTTTTTATGTGATCACAAAGCAGTGCTGGGCCCTCTACATCAACACTTTGTAGAAACACCTTCTGCTATATTTACACAGCTACAAATCCTTTGTTTCTTTACATATGTATTTTATTTAGTTTATTTATTACAAATGATTTTCAAAAACAGTCAGCTCAAGCTCAGTCAGATTGGATCTGCAAACATAAATTCTCACGTTTTGTCACAGATTGTCATTTGGATTTAGGTCTGGACTTTGACTGGGTGATTACAACATGAGAACATGCTTTGTTCAGAATCATTTAATTGTAGCTCTGGCTGTATGTTTAGGGTTGTTGTCAAGGTGAACTTCCAACCTGGTCAACTACTTTGTAGCTTTTAGCATGAATAAAAGTGAAAACTGTTTGTGGTCGCATCAAAACTTTCTAGGCACTTCTTAATATAGAAACGTATTTAAACTCTCACTACTCTGTGAAAACTGCAGTTGCTTGTTTGCATTCTGGACATCCACACACAGAAAGAAATATGCTATTATCATAACTGACCACAAGTGGAGGTTTTTCAACCCGCATGATGGATTGTTTCCTTTATCCCCGGCTGGTTTTGAACCCTTTATTTTTGGGTCTGTGCTACAAAGAGAAGGAGCCACCAGGGACTTCTCCGCCCGCTTTACTCCACTGAGTTTTAAATCTCCAGCATGATGATTCCAGTCTCTGAGAGCGCTATACTCAAGAGCCTAAGAAGAAGCTGAGAGAGTTGCAGAAAGATTGTGGGAAGAGTGAAAATGGAAAACTACAGAGCGAAGTACGAAAGTGAATCCTTTGTGATTGCGGAGTACAGTGGTAGAAATGGAATATTAAAGCTCAGTGAATAGGCTTCTCGCATCAGAAGTATTTTGCTCCTCTAGTGCTCCTAAAAGTCTTTCTCTTAAATTCTACTGATCAAAACGAACAGCAATTCCTTCTCTTGTTGCATATCTGGAGGCAGTGTTCTTTACCAAAATATATTAAACTGCTTGGGGATTTGAAGTTATCAAAGTCTGGTATTACATGAAAGCAGACTAAGTTGCACGTTTGTTTTGCAAATTTGGAAATCATAGAATCTGGGCGGTTGCGGTATAGAAAGGCGAGGTTTTAAGATTAAGACGCCAAGATTTAGAGAGCAGATGGACCGTCGAGGCAATATTACTCTGAACACTAGCATTGAAATTGCTGTGGAATGGGCCAGGAATCCCTCCTTAAGCTCGCCATCCTGCCTGGATCAAGGAAGAACTGCCTGAATCCCTGTTGGTTTATTGAGTACGAAGGAGAAAGATAGAAAATAACCCCCACTTTCCTATGACAAGGAAGAATGTCCAGGGTTCAGCTGTACCTTCACTTGAAAGTCCTCGCTTTAGGCACTGTTGCTGGAAATATGGTGGAAGAACATTAAGGCTAAAATTGTCCTTGGGTTTGTTACACCTCCTCCTCTTATACTTTACCTCTCCAACTCATAGGGGAAAGAAACCCACACAAACATGTTTTACAGCTTGATGCAACAAGAGATCTGCCAGAAAAAAAAACCTCTTCTCTTTGTGCAAATGTTCGCTTTATTACAGCCACCAGTCTATTTTTACTCTGGCTTAAACATTTTAATTTGTTTCACAAATGGAAATTTGCAAATTGTAGTAATGTTTGTATTCAAACCTGCAAATCTTAAGGTTTACTTCTGAGTTTGGGCATCTACAAAGCAAAAGAGTTGACCATCATGCTTTGCAAATTAGCTTACGCACAGACAAATTGGATTAAGGGCATTACTGGACCTGTGGAACCTCAATTTAGTTTGAACTGATGAATATGCTTTGATTTAAACCAGTCCATTGTAGATCTGGCTATGTAGCATTTATTGTACTGGAATGGAAACCTTCCATAATTGACAGACTTGCACAATACACAACGGGTCGTTTTTCTGACAAGAGATTACCTCATCTGAAGTAACCCAGAGTTATGCTTCTGATTAATGCTCGTCTTGCCCAGCCATGTCAGCTTAGGTAGACAATGGTGCCATGTTGAGTGAGTTCCATACTCTATCCAAAAACCTATACTAAGGTTTGTGGGTGTTGCATGAGGAGAAACTTCAGTACAAATTATTTTGTAAGGCACCTTAGTCCCCAATATTATGACAAGCAAGGATGGATCAAATTAAAAAAAGAAAAAAAAAAGAAGGAAATAAATCATTTACGGTCTTGATTGGTGTGGGTATGGTCCGGAGGAGTCTATGAAATATTCATGTCTATTGCCAATCTATTGCACCAACTGAATGGCCCGTCATCAGCCAGAATAAAGTCTGCATATCATCATGCTGTTCAGCAACAAACCACAATTCCATCACAGCGCTTCATTAGTTCCAGCGAATCATGACATCTGATTACAGATCTCGTTAGAGTAAATATGCGATTTATGTGCTTCTAATATAACATGGCAATATGTAAAACATCCTTAATTGTATTCATTTCCAGTCAGCCTGAAGTCCATGAGCAGACCGCACCAACAACATGACAATTGATCATCTGGACCAGAGTTGTGTATTTGCAGCAGTAATAGACTGCTGAAGCACTGCATAAATTATTCAGTCTTAATCGTCATTTTGAAATACAACAAACCTTGTTAAAAAGGTCTTGAGTCATGCAGTCTGTGGGCAGTTATTCTATTATAATATTCTTGCGGGAGCAGTTTCAGAACCTGCTATAGCCTTGAAGGATGAAAGTGCCTTCGTGCAACAAGTCGTTCAATCTATAAACGGCAGGTAAACAAACAGCAGTGCACTGGGTTGGAAGTTAAAGGCAAAGAATGTAAAACCTCTATTACTTAGAGTTAAAACCAGATCTTTACACATTTTGTATAAAACTGCGCTCTTTTTGTCTCACTCTCTGACATTAAATCAGGCTAGCCCTTTTCCTGCTGTAGGACAAAGATTCCAAAATTTGTTCTGTTTTCTAAACGCTCAGATATAATAGCAGAATAAAAGACCAGATTAGTTTGCGAAAGCATCCACGGTCAAAAACATTGTGCTATAGATGCTAACCCCTAAAAACATCAAAAAAGGTCTGGATTTACCGAGGGAACTGATCCAAATACAGAGATAAGTCATAACTTATTGCATTTACTCAGTTACATTTACCTGAAGTTTTTGGATTTTTCTATACTGTACCTTTTTTTTTTTTTTTTTTTTTTTTAAACTCAAGTCAAATTTTGTGTATAACTTATCTGACTGAAGGAAAAAATAGAAAAGTCAATCAGCTACAGACAGACCTACAGTTTGTTAAAGTCGGCCTTCTCGTTCATGCAGCTTTAGGCATCAAGTTGACGGTGAACCATTTTTTCCATATTTCTGTGACACCTTGCTTCAGACTGTGTTGCACTCAAAGAATAAATAGTGATGATTCTTTACCTAAGCATGCCCCCTCTTGGCCCCTGAAATGCACAAGTCTGTTTTCCCATAATGGCTTCCCTACAATACAAACTCCCGAGGGAGCCTTGTTGCACTCGCCTTTCTCGCTTTCTGCTTTGCCGAGACAGAGAAGGCATAAGTGTGAATGGGATGAGACGTAGTATGCAGTGTTATGAGTGAGCACTGATGAGGGACAGTTATTATGCAGAGCTTATTATTCTACCCCTGCACTAGGGGGGATTGTCAGCGCACCAGCAGCAGCTATTCATTAACGTTATGAAATATTACCCGACCGATTTTGTGTGTGTGGTTTACCCACAAGCAGCCAAAGGCTTTCAGTCCTAAATATTATACGTTTGGAAAACATAAACTATTGGACCGTATTTAGCCCAGAAATATGTATTGATATTTAAATGCTTTTGTCCAGATTCAGTCAAAAACAAACACGTTTGTTGTTGAGGTTGATCTGTCTTCTATGATGTCGTCTAAACTCACCTCTAAGTAGTTTTTTTGTGTGTTTTTTTTAAACAATGTATGATTAGGTGTTATGTTTTTCCACATAAGAATCAAGTTATATTATAAATGTGTTTACACTTGAAATAAAAATGAATGATGCAGACCAACCATTATTCCCATTACCTCTCTCATTGTACTCTGCCATAAATGAGCCAAACTACAAAATTTTAAGAGGCTCAACACAACTTGTATGTCAAGTTTTCCCACATTGATCTCAGAATGGTACTTTTTAACTATTGCTTGACTACTGCAGTCTAAAAATTATTCAACCTCTTTAAGAACCATGATTCTTAGTCCTTAGTAGGGGACCCTTCGGTAGTTACGGCTTTCTGTGAATGTACGTTGTAGTTAAACACCAGTGTAGCTGAAAAGTCTGAGCCCTCCTCTTGTGGCCAAAAGCTTCCAGTTCACTAATATTCTGAACTTTGCATCCTCGAATTGTCTTTTTCAAGTCCGCCAGAGATTTTCAACAGAGATTAAGTCAGCCGACCATGATACCCTCTGTAAAACCGAGGATGTTGAACTTTGAAATATGGGTTTTCATTTTCTGTTTGAAGGTCCAGTGAGGGCTAAGCTTCAGCTTCCTCAAAGACTTCTCTAGGGAAACTTGAGGCGCTTTGGTTTCTTTTTGTATCTCTTCCTCGTTTCTGCAAGGCACCAATAACTTCTTTGGACCACTCTCTTGACTTTACCATGTTTCTAACATGCCCTGAAATGTTACCCTCTTCAAGTGAGTTTTTTTTTTTTTATCATTTTATCTCAAGCACATCTGGTGTAACTGAGGAAGTTGACTGTTTGCATCTGTCATGTCTGAGACCACATGCAATTTGTAAACACTTCCTCTAATCAAGAAATTTATTTCTAATAAAAAAGCCTATTTGGGGGGAACAAAAGGACTTTGCAAGCATCACTGAAGGAGGAATTTGGTGCAGAATTTGGATAAAAGTCTTGTAATATTAGAAGTATTTAAACTGTTGGGGGTTTTTTAAATTCATTTTAAATACTGGAGCAGTTTTTAATTAATTAATCTATTTGGCAAAATTTCAGATTAGCTTTCACAAGTCAAAAAGTATGAGACTGACCTTCAAAGTTTCTGAAAATAAATAATAGAAATATTTACTGGGGATGCACGATATATAGGTATTAACATCAATATCAGCTGATGTTTATTTTTTAACATATCAGTTTCATTTTGAGAAAACTGGCAAAAAAAGTATGTTTCCATCTTGTTGCCATTTGTGTGTTTTATTTGTATTTGTATGTATTTGTTCAGTCGTGTCAGAGTGATTCAGCACAGAATTATGGGATATTTTAACTGACACAGAGAAGCAACGTAAGCGAGTAAATGTTGAAAGTGTATAGAAAAACTATGTCTGTAAATATTGCCAGAATAGCAGCATTTAAAAAGCTTGGTGTTCCACCTGCTTGGCACTCAGGGGCAGAACATTTGTGCTGGGGAATGTATGCATTATTGATCTAAATTTGCCAAGAAAACAAGTCAGATGATGACACTTTAAAGGTTCATCTTTTCTAAATGTGTTAGAAAGTGAGTGGAAATACGACCATTTTGATGCTAACTTTCTCTCTGGTTCACACAGGATGTCACAAGCTGGTCATGTGTTTAATATAAGATAATGACTGCAGTACAGCAACTTCTCACTTGATAAATATTCTGAAAACTCTATTTTTTTTTTCTCAACCAGTATTTTTGTCTATGTTTTTGATTTCTTTTTCTCTGTGAAATTAATTAGACTTCATTTTTTGTTTGTGACCGGACAATGCTCAATTGCTAATTGCTCATTACGCACACAAACGATTCAAAATGAGATTTTCTTAAATCTTTGTGCTCAATAAGTGTGAAAAATAGTTAAAAGCTGAAATTCATGTCCAAGTAAATGGCCCCACTGCTGACCAACTGCAAGCACCAAGGCTCCCCAACGCTTTAAACTCTGCTGCCCTCATGTCTTATTACTTGTCAAGTATCCAGGTACTCTGGGAGCAAAGCCCCCATTTCTCTCCAACCTGCTCTTCCCGCTGCCTCACCTAATGCGTCACCAGTCCCATTCCACAGCCTGCAGTCCTAACCGAGATTATTTTAACAGTGATTAATGTTACAGAGATATGGAGACCCTGCTGCTTGACCCACTGTTGCTCCCCAGCCAGCTGTTGGAGTCAACTTGACAGAAAACGCTACTATTCCTGTCCCCTTTTATCACTTCTTTTGCATCCCAATCGCAGAAATCTGCAACTTGTCACATTGCGCTCATAGGAGTTTGGCGAAATATGGGACACGAGTTTGCAAACTGTGATTCAGTGTAATTTTAGCTCTGACGAAAGCAGCACTGGATAACGTGTAAATAAATACTGGCAAGGGCAATGTTTTTCTGCCCTTGGGGTTACATTCGAATTTCATATGAAGGCTTTCACTCTTTTGTTTTTGCTCTGTTATTAAAAAATTGTTTTTTATAGTTGTTTACAGGATTTGCTTAATCAAGGAAGTGTAAATTCATTTTGCTTAAATTAGAGCTGCATGTGCTTTTGGGATGTGTCTCTAGCAGGTTTAGACTTCTAGGTAAATTTATGTGCATTCTTATTTAGAAATAACTCATGCTCAGTCAGACTGCACCATGTTCTCAAGTGGATTCAGTTCTGGGCTTATTCTGATCGATGCACATGAATATGCTTGGATCTAAATTACTATATTGTAGCTCTGAATGTATGCTGAGGGTCCTGTATTAAGCTCAAACTGTCTTCCCATCAACCTAACCAGCGTCCATGTCCCCCTTGAAGAAAAGCATTTCCACATGTTTCTAGTATCGTTTTTCTCTATGGATGATACTGAAGGATGGATATTATCCTTGGTTGCTGTGTCGCTACTGGACTTGTGGCAAACTAAATCTTGGAACTCTCGTGTGAAGCCCAGATTAGGAAAAAGCTGAATAATCTCATAATTGGTTGAACAATATTTATTGTTAAGGGAGAGTAAGAGAGGTCAAATAAAAATGCACACCACATTTACGATTTTTAATTGTAGGGGGAAAAAAACGGCAATCATGTTACCCACTTGTTTCATCAAGTATGGTATGCTTCTTTTTTTATGATGACTATCATTTAAATTTAAGACATTGTCCTGCTGATCCAAGTAACCCTTTGTCATCACAGATTTCAGTCATCACTCATTTTTGCAGGACTGAGAACATATCAGCCACTCTTGGCCACTTTCTATATTGTTGCTAGGGTAACAGGTGAAGTCCAGAAGGTGGTTATACGTATTTGTGTGTGTGCGCGCAAAATTGTAACCACATGATTATTTGAGGGTTTCCTAGTGACAAAGTCCTCTCTAAAGGGTACAAGTAGGATAATTTGTGCAAACACTGTGCCCACTGAATGAGAAGGTCGATGACTGTGTGTGTTTGGATTACGTGGATAATGATCACGCTGATGGATAAGTGCCTCCTAAAACCAGTGAAGGATAGCCTGTCTGTCCTAAAACGTACACGTAGAGGACAATTCAGGTTTTTGCCTTTGGCTTCTCTAAACGTGCTATTCTATTATGCACCTTGTATTTCCCAAAACAGCAAGACCTGTCACCTTCCATATTGCAGTCAATGGGACATTTTCAGCGTACCCATGGGTCATGGTAGGCTTTAATTGGTGAGCCAGTGATTTTCTGTTGTAGAATCATTGATTTTTATTTGCATAGTTATTTGTTGATGTGTTTACAGCCAGCAGCAGTCTATTGATCGAGCTTACAAAGGAGAGCACTGAAATAAGATGGGCAAAGTGGAGAGGGGATGATTAATCTTTGAACTTAAAAACAGCGGAGGAACATTAAGGGAGCTGTCTAAAGCTTGGGGTTATGTTGCTCACTCATAATATTATTTAGGTTAAACATACTCGCATATTGAAGATCAATTATACAAACAGTAAATAATAATATAGGCCATTAATGGGTAATTTGTGATTTTAATCTAAATAAACTTTAAACTAAATAAACTGCGTCTTTTTTTTTTGTTTGTTAACCATAACAGTGATGTTGGCCTGTTTTTTAAAAAAATAAAAAATAAAAAAAAACCCAAGAGTGGTTGAATAAATGGATTGGGATGATTATAAATGAATTTAAGTGAAAGCTTTTGGGATTTTTTTTTTCAGTGACTATGTATTTATCAGAGGCACTCTGATTTTTTATTTTTAAAGGTATTCTTTCTATCTTGGCACATGCTTCACACAGAAAAATCATTAGTGATGAATTGCCTCCGGTAAATAGTTTAATACATGCAGCATTAGCTCCTCTTATATTGTTTCAGTTGGAGACCAACTGACTTGCATTTATCTTACACGGATTTTTGAATTAAGGATTTTGTGAATATAAAAAGCTTGAGAAAGGATAGAATTATTGCTAAATTGCAAAGATTTACTGTATTTTGCTACCTTTGTTTTGTGTTTTCAATGCTAGCATCTATTAATTTCATTTCAAAGTTTTTTGCCCTGTGTATATGAATCTTTTGTATGGAAGGCAAGATGAATTGAAAGAGAACCTGAATTTTAACCACGCTTTGCTGGCAAGTTAATTACAAATATTTGTCTTGTCTTACAGTCAGAGCACATTTTATACCCATTTGCACATACTTTAAGCTTGGAAACACCAATAAATTATTGGCTTGGTTCTGTCCAAAGCATAATATATTGTGATTACTTGTAGTTCTGAGCTTTGTTTGTTTAAACAAAGAATGTTGAAGACTGTTGATGTGAGTCATTTTAGAAAAGCTTCCTTGCAGGAACAGGTGTTGCTTAAACACAGTGACTTCTATTTATTTACTTGACTTCACTGCGAATGAGCTGTTGATTTTTGAAGGGCTGAGAAGTGGCTCTTTTTAGAAAGTGTGAAAGTTTCTTAAAGATTTGGATATTTATTGACTCAAAAAAGTTACAAATAACAAATTGTTAAAAACTCTTTGGTTTACAAAGGTAATTTTTTCTACTGGCCAATATTGATTTGTTTTTAACAACTAACAAGACAGATTATAATTACTTTTCATGCCTAATTTTGTTCCAACAACTAATATTCTGACCTCGTCCAAATGACCATTTAAATATTTGAAACCCGTTGATAAAAGTCAACATATACATGATTGAATCTCTTTTTGTTATAGAACCTAGGACCAAATTTTTACTCTGACTGCTGAATCGGCCTCACTGGTTTAGTTGTTCTGTCTTTGTGTGTTTTATGGATCTCGCAAGGCTTTATGTCCATCCCCATCAAAGCATAGCAGGTAGGAATATGTCATACAAAGGTTTCTTGTAAGAGCAGGTTGGTGTTTGTATAATGAAATCAAAATCTAGCGTAGGTTGACTCTGTTCCCAATTCAGAACCTCCCGTTCTTTATTTTATGTAGTGCACCAACTCTGTTGTTAAATTACAGTTACCAAAATATGAGAGGCAGGGTACTGTACTTTACTCAATGTCATCTTATAGTAAGAATGTCATACAGTCTGGTCTTCTGTGTGACGGACAGTATCAGAGTTTAAAATGTATATCTTAATATTACAGACCAGAGAATTAGGGCAACATGAGTTGTATTTTCTCTTTATCTTTTGCTTCCTCTGAAGGTCAAATTTCTAGTCCTAGCATGTCATGCTAGCACTTTATAGTGTTTGTGTTTACTTCCTGGTTTGAGTTCCCTCGTGGCGGAACACTCTCAAGTCAGATTAGTTTTGTTTAACAAGGTTTTCCAGGCTGACTTTGGCACATCTTGCCAGCTCTGCAAAGAATTTATCACATTCAGAAGAGCCAGAGAAATCCCACTCAATCCCCTTTTTGTGCTAGCACCAGTGACAAAGGCTCTAAACGGATTAGTGTAGGTGATTATTGCCATTGTCACTAGTCGCTTTTGGGTGCATGTTGTGTGGTGTCACCCATATACACATGCCTCGTGCGTTTGAAGTGTGTGTTTTAGATGTTTAAGGTAACACCTAACAAAGCAACATCGTTGTAAAAGATTTGAAGGCTCCAGTCCAGCAGTGGCAGACAAAGATGAGTGTGACAAACGGAGAAAAGAGTCGCACGGGAGGGAATGTGCTGGGAGACGCATATAACCAGGACAGGTGGGAAGCAGTGACGGGTGAGAACAATTCACACTACAAACGGCGTTAGTGACACTCCCAGCAGAGAGTGAAGGAAATTGCCCAGAATGAAGACAGACCAGAAGGGTCAAGCAATGACTGTTGCTTTAGGGGAAAAGGAAGCAGCATTTTGCACAATACTTTGGCTCCAGAATAGTCAGGCAGCAGGACACAAGAGGCAACATGGGATAGGGGGTTGGGTACAAGATGCAGGCAGAGAGAGATAGAGACAGATGGATGGAGGTGAGAGGGAGGCAGTGGGGTACTGACAGGGGAGGAATTGTATTTCAGGAGCTCAGTGCCAGACTCTCACAGATACTGGGAGGAAAAGGGAGGGCAGTTAAAAAAAAAAAGAGCTTTGAAGAACAAGAAAGGCAGGAGGGGTTGTTGAGGGGTTAGGGAGTCAGCTATAAATAGGTATACCTTTAAGACCGAAATTTTCCATGGGTTTTACCGTGCCATGTTGTGGGTTGTAAGTTAGTAAATATATTCAGGGTGTCAAATGAAATATTGGGCTACGTGATGATCAGTTAAAAGGCCATTTTTGCTCTGTTTACCTCTAATTACGGTGAGCCATTCAGTGGTGTGAACTAGCACTGAATAGAATTGAAAAGAAGCCGCAAACATACACCAACCTCTTCATCGTGGCACCTGTTGGATTGTATGTTTTCTCTTGGCAAATAAATATTTTATTAAAGTTGATAGCACTGAGAGAATAAAATTTCATCTTAATTTTAAAGGACATTACATTTATGATAATATGAAGATAGACATGCTTTACACCAATATGGACTGATTAAAAGCTTTGATCGGTCACAGGTAACTTTGAAGAGAACATGAACTGTAGGATCAAGAGGATCCCTGTTCTCGAGAGGGTTCCCTCAGAGAACAGGGACATGCACAGGGCTCCCTAATTATTACCCTGTACCTGCTACTAGGCAACAGTGCTAACAATTGCATCACTGTGTATCCCTCCTGCTGATCTCCCCATTTTTTACAATATGTTGTTTGCTGAACCATTATGATTCTCAAAAGACATGGAGAATCTGAGGGCCTTTAGAAAATCCCTACTTTTTCATAATTGGCTTTCAAGCGCTCATTGCTTATCAGTTTAATTAGTAAATATAATGCCAAGTTGTGAAGTTTTGAGAGGAGGTGTACAAGGGATTGTCAAATCTGTTGGGGAGTCCAAGGCATCTCTATAGGGCAAGATCAAAAGCGACAACAAAAAACAAAGTCTAGACTTGCTCCTCCTTTTAATGTGCAATTCTCCAGAGTGGGTGAGCTGCACATGTACTGGCTTACAATATGTTTATTCCACTCGTGCTGTTTTTGCTACCCTAGCAGTTATGGTTTTCTTTTAAGTGAACTGTGAATTAAATTCACGTCCATAAATTTTGAACTTCTCAACATGGCAACGCCTTGTTTACCATTGTACCATTACTGACAACCATTGCTAGAAAATGGTAACGGCATTTTGAAATTCTTTTGATGCTCATGTCTTCAAAGGATGTGGATGCATCGTGATTGGCACTCAGTAGGTTTCAAAGGACATGATGCAAATCTCATTTCTCAGTCCGGATTAGGCAGTCACAAAAGAAACTGTAGGTTTCTGTGTGAACTCTTCAAGCTATAACGACAGTTTTTGAGTCAACAAATTAAGCTGGGAGAAATGTTAAAGCAAGACTTCACACCTTCAATTTGAAGCCGGGTACGGCTCCTCTTCAGACAGTTATCTCAGTGGCAAACATATTTAATGCAAACGGAAGAATGTCAGTGGCACAAAATCAATCGAGATACTGTTTTAAATCGTGAGATTGTATGAGAGCGGGCAGTAATGGTCAGAAATCCAAGGAGTAGGGGAAACCGCAGACCCTCATATATTTTTTTTTAAGACACATTCCTTATTATAGCGTGCAACTGAAGCTTCTGTGATTTTATTCCAAGGGGCTCTTTGCTAAGTTTGTACAAACAACTCAAAACTTTTACATACACTTTTTAATTTCATAAGAATTGCACTATTAAAAGAATGACACTATCATATTTATGTTTGTACACATGCACGCTAATGCTAGTTGCTAACTGCACAATTCCATATCTTCATTCCATACCCACATGTTGCTTTTTTTTTGTCCCTTTTTACTTCTTATTTACAATCTTGGACACAACCAAAGCATATTGATTAATTTTTAATTTTTCCATGGAGCATATGAATTGATGAATCTATATTTGATGTACCGACATCTGGTCTGACATTAAAGACATTAGAGATCTTCTCTTTTTGTTTTGTGGTTGATGCAGATGTTTTGCATTGCAACAAGTTCTTATAGCCTGTCTTCTACCTGTATCATGATGTAAAACTGTGCAAACAGATGGTCTTGGCACATGCAGGCATCTAGAAATTGTGTATATAGGTGAGCCAGAAGTTCCACAATTCTTCCCCTGATATCTATCTTTTGTACTGATATATTGAGATTTTTCTATGACAAACAGGGGCAACAGTGTTATGAATTATCCTATAACAAACACACTTATGTCATAAACTGAGCTTTTACAAAGTGTTTTTAGACATAGTTATGTTAAAAACTAGCCAGTCACAGAACTCACTGTTTCTGTTTACATTGCCGTTTCGCTCTCTGTACGTTTCTCTGGAGAAAGTTTGGTGGTTTCCGTCAGCCATTCTACACCAGGAAAGTAACAACACATCATTGTTCATTTCCTCTTTTTCAGATAATGGCATCTGCAGCATTCTGACGGCAGTCCAGGCAAATTGCTGCACCTAACAGGTCAGTGGTAGATATTGAATACTGTTTTCTTGAGGCTTGGAGGTTTTCTCAAATGTACCTGGCTTTGGCCGGTGGTGGCTGCTAATTTCCAACCCTGCTTGTAAATCAAAGTTAACAAAAAAAATGATGGTATGTTAGAATTATCAGTTATCCACTTATCACCAAGTTGTATTTTTAGATTTATTAGATACATCCAAAATCACTTCAGAACTCACAGGCAAATATAACAGTTATCATGCCTATGCTGATAAATCCCTAGTCTGTCATTCATTCTCAGTTTTTGCATCAGTGGCCACTTTTTATTTCCTTGCTTCTTGATGCTTTGTAGCAAGTTAAGGGGGCACAACTTGAGCAGCTTGAAAAAAAAAATAAAATAAGAGCAGGGTGTCTTTTTAGGTTTGTCACATGACACATTTAATCTTAGCCAGATTAGTGAAGCACTGATGTGCTACTTTGGCAGCAGTTAAAAGTAAAAACACAACATTTTAAAGTTAAAACATACTTTGAAGGTTTGATTTGTTATATTTTCCCTTAAATGTCTCTTTAAAAATTCCTGCTAAGGGATTGAAGGCTTTAATGTGCTCTATGCAATATGAGCTCCTCAGCTATCACTCATAGCATGCACAAGATATTTTGATCCTTTTTTTTTATTTTAATGAAAGTGATGACAGTAAGTTATGTACTGCCGTAGACCCTGTAGCGTTTCTTGCTTGTTCCTTTCATGCTTAATGAACGTCCAAGTATGAACCCTGCTGCCCCAAATGTTTTTATAAACCAAAATGCATCAAGTAAGATCCATCATCTTATTTGATGTGCTATTAATAAAATAGCACAGTTTCAATTAAATTGACACATGGCGACACATAGCAACAGTGTGTGTGATTGAGAGTTTTTGATTGACGTCTGCTCATTTCTTATGATTTTTATTTTTTTTGCTATTATCTGTACAACAGATTGCCCCGTGGGGATGATAAAGTTTACTTACTTAACATCGCATTTACCATGTTATCAAAATAAATTTTTGAACCAGCAATAAGTGACCCAACAATGAACTGATTTAATTCTAAATTGTCTCTTTCGTGGGCACAAGATCTGTACCAAAATTAACATCATTAGATTATCATTAGAAGGATAAATTAGGGTGATAAATAGTTTTCTGGCATATGTTAAAGTTGGGAAATTGAGTAAATAAACCTTAAATGCTGCACTACATTGAATGTTTGATAGGTAAATTGAATACTTAGTTACAGCAGATGTTGCAGATGGGGAATTGGCTTTTTTGGGTATTTCTGGCTTGCTGCCTAAGCTCCTTTTTTTTTTTTTTTTAACATTGTGCCTACTAAATTACCAAGATCATAGAAGTAATTCCGTACATGCAGTCCAAGTTTGGAAATGGTAAGGAATGTTTTGGCAGTTACACTTTGGTTGTCAAACTTAGTTAAGTGCTGTTTGAGCTGGCAATACAGTCAAATGTATCCAAGAGGCATTGTCAAAGTCTGGGGACCTCTGTACATTGTTTTGACTGACTTGATAGAGCTTTGGGAACTGCCTGTGAGCATTTTTTCCACTCTTAGTACTTAGTACTATCTTTCTGTAATTGAATATATTTTTCTACCCATAAGTTGTTGTTTTTTTCCAGTTTTACTTTTGTGGGGTGGGGTTTTGTGTTGACCATCTCCAAAGTATATCTGGTGACAGATAAACCCTGTAAAGGTCACCAGTTCCTTTCAGTGAAACGCATAGATCTACAGGACAGATAACTATGCCTACTCACTCCCATACTTTTGTTCAATACAGACTTTCCAACTAATTTGCATGCATGTTTCTGCCGTAAAGAACCCAGGCATACAGAAATAGAAAATGTGAACTCTGTGCTGAAAGGCCAAACCAAATACTTAAACCTATGATCTTCTTGTTGCACGGCAACAGTAATAACAGTTGTCGCCTTGCTGCCATAATCCCATATTCTCCCCTCCTAGTGATTCAAAATTATCACAGCTGTGCCATGTAAATTAATAAAACCATGTTTGAGTTGTGTAACTTAATCTGACAGAAACCAGCCAGAAGATAAATCCATCATTTTGAGATTTGAAAATTCTCCGACTTTCTTGATTCATCTGATTCATCACCAGATGAATCAGACACTATCCAACTGGACGATCCGGCAATTGCCTATAACATTACTAATGTTCTCAGAACATTCTAGACTTGTCCACTCCTTACATATCAAGTAACTTAAATAACCACCTCTGGCCTGCATGTGTCCCTTTAAATTAGATTACTCTTGACTACCTCTGTTATTGCAACGCACTATCCCCACTTTGAAGCATGGTGGCAGTACAGCTGTAGGGATGCATCTTTTTTAGCAGTGACAGAAAACTTGATGAATGGAAGAAGAAAAGTTGTTGGGGTTGTTAAATGCTTGAGACTAAGGTAAAAGTTGACATTCAAAAGACTACGACCGTAATCGTACAGCCAGCACTAAACATGAAAGCATATGAAGGTTTTGGAATGGCCAGTCTGGATTATTTTCCACTGAGTCATTCCATATGGTACTGTGAGTTTTGCTTAACCTTTTTTTTTATTAGTGGATGTAGTTTCAGGCTTTGGGACACAAAACTATATAGTACTACAAAAAAATGTTCAACTCAAAACGAAGTTTGACATAAGGTCACTAATACCTGAAAAGGTTTACTGTCTTGGTAAATAGTGCATGAGTAAATGCTGCAATGAATTTTGGGAAAAGCTACCTCTCTAAAAGATTTATAGAAGGCAGAGCCAGGGAACAAGGCAACTCTGAATGAAATGCTGTGATACTCTTCCCATCAGGCAGCACTGCATTTAAAAAATAAATAAATAAATGTCGAGTGGAAATGACTGCATGGATTTAGGAACATTTCGAAATTAGAGAACATATGTTTTTGGAACATAAACAAGAATAAGAACTCTAGCAAGTAAAAAAAAAAAAAGCAAGAGCATTTTGTATATAAACAAGGGCACTGAACAAGAACACTGCTGCTTTTCCTTGTTCCAGCTTCATTTAACCCATTAGATATGAATGCAACACATGCATGCTGCTTCCTTTGGAACCGAGTGTAACATTATTTTTACCTCCTTTAAACGCATGCATGAATAATGCATTAACACTTAATGTTATGAACAAACCGTTTTCTCTTTATGTAACTGACATGGACAACTATTGACAGCTAAATTAAAATACTGAAAATGTGTTTAAGTTTATTTCTTTTTAATGGTGTGTGTATATGTGTATGTATATGTGTATATATATATATATACACATATATATATATATATATATATATATATATATATATATTTTTTTTTTTGTGTGTGTAATCTGACTTTTAGATAAAAATATAGTCTTTTTATTAATCTTT
>CAEGAE010056710.1:0-32837 GCA_903067095.1 Girardinus metallicus
GTTTCCCGGGCAACCATGTCAGGGTGGAGAAAAAGAGCAAATCATGTGAGGGCAAAGCATCTTTCTCTCCATCTCTCTCTGTCTCTCTGTCTCTCTCTCTCTCTCTCTCTCTGTCTCTCTGTCTCTGTCTCTGTCTCTCTCTCTCTCTCTCTCTCTCTCTGTCTCTCTCTCTGTCTCTCTGTCTCTCTCTCTGTCTCTGTCTCTCTCTCTCTGTCTGTCTCTCTCTCTCTCTCTCTGTCTCTCTGTCTGTCTGTCTGTCAGGTTTTGTCCTCAGGTCTGCATGTAGCTCTCAATCTCTCAGTCATGGCTGCTTGTCATGTTTTTGTCACAGCAGCAGCTTCACTGACTGGATCCAAGATTGTTGTAGCTAACATCATCATCATCACCACCACCCATCCTTCATCCATCTGTTAGCCGAGTTGAGCTCCAGCTGTTGTAGCTCTCTGTTTCCATGCAGGCTCAGGTCGACCTGTAACCCCGACACTGCGCCTGTTCTTCCTCTCGTAGGTCCAGGCGGCAGCAGAGACGGGAGGCCGTCGCTGCCTGTGCTTCCCTCCAGCCCAGAAGCCCCCCCACTGATCTTGAGGAGCTACCTTGACCCCCTCTCTTACCGCATCACAGAGCGCCACTCTTCCTCTAGATCCAGTAACTCGTCCCCGACCTCTTTGATCCTTGGGGGTAATCTTCCACTGAACCTTTCTTCTCTCTTTACATTCTCCGACTCCACTGCAGAGACAGACAGAGCCAAACAGTCGCCTCGGTCCGCCGTGACAGACGCCAAGCCTGTCGGTATCCTGATCGCCGCTTTATTTCAAAATACGGTGCAGCGCGGCCACACAGACAAGGATACAAACCAAACTCCTCCTTTTATTTTAGAACTTTTAATGTTACGGTTTGTAAAGACGTCAGCGGCGGCATGGTGGATTTACAGCAAACGCTTTATGCTAGATAAGAAGATTAACGTTCTTATTCTTTATCGATACGATTTAAGATGCAACAAATATCGAATTATGGTAACCATGGAGACAACACCACACCGTCATGTAGCCTAAACTGGTTTTGTACGATTTTACTGTTGCTCCAGTGTAAAGAGAAACTGACATAAATCATGTGGCATGAATTCGATTTGATCAAAATGTGAGTAGGGAGGAAATATTGATGGGTTTCTCAGCTGACCGTGTCCATCTTCTGCAAATCTGAGCCAGGACAAATTAGCTCGACTTGCACCAGTTAATCCATGAATAAACTGGACAAAACCAGTTTAGAAAACAGTCTGTCCAATCAGTGATTCAATATTTTCTGAACATTTCGAACCACCAGCCATCATATCCTGTAGCTTCAGCTCTGATCCAGTTACTGTCGGGTTTCTGAGACACTTCCTGTCTACGCATCTCTTCTCCTTCCTGACTTTAGTCTTCCTGATGATGATCTGTGATTGGCTGCTGAACCTCTCAGTTGAACAACCAAACAAGTCAACACAGGCCAGGTTGACATTTGTAAAATATTTAAAGTTTTGATTATTTTTGCCAGTTTGTGCTGCAGCCTCCAGTTCCCACAGTAACAACAGACCAAAGTCTGCATCATGAAGGACGTGTGGTTCTGGTACCAGACGTGAGCCGGGCTCATCTGGCCCGGATGATCCTGAGGATCCGGGTTTCGTCCCAGCTCTCGTGAAGCAGATGTTTTAAAAGAGTCTTATCGCTCTGATCTAGAAAGCCAGTGGTTATTTGCTGAAGCAACGACTTTTCCAAACCGCTGAAGTGAAACTCAAACCAGAGCAGACAGGCTGAATGAAATCCTGAGGTTTAAGGTTCTCATCTAAACTCTGCTGCTTCGTAGCTGCTGGTAGAAACCCCACAGGTCCGGTCCAACGGTCTGCTTTGCTTCCAGATCCTGTCTGTCAGGAGGAACCGTTGGAGTTCCTCTAAAGGCTTTGGTTGGTTGTTCTTCTGGCGCTCCTGGTTCTTTCCTCTCCTAACACTCGGCTCTCTCCCAACAGCCAACGGACAGCCACACCGGGGCATTTCCCAGCCCAAACTGGCCTTATGGCCCAGAGCCCGACTGGGTAAAGAGTCCTTGTTCGTCTTCTGCGTGTCATCATTAACCCTTCACTCGCTTTGCAGCATCTCCATCTCCACTGCGGCTCATGTTGCTGTTTTCGTCCACATCCATTAATATGTTTGTGTCCATCTCTTCATCCTTCCATCCACTGATCTGTCCATCCATGTTTGTTGTCTCATGTTTTCAGCTTCCAGTCAAGCTTCTGCTGGTCTTCAGCCATGTTTCTGGCAGAATGTCCTTCAAATAATCAAGATGAAGCTGCTGCTTGATTATTTGAAAAGGTTCCATCAGTTCACTGTGTGTTCGATCCAGAGACAGTTTGGTGTCGGTTTAACTGTTTTCTGTATGCATAAAAACCATTGATCTGGGATTCGTTGAACGCGTACAGATGTAAACAGAGCAGTGACAGAATGACCGTCCAATCAGAGCCATGTTTCAGTTGCCCTGCCTCTTCTGCTGCAGTCAACAACTCGCTGACGGAGGACAAGAAGTCTGATGTTCCTGCTGGGTTTGGTCGGTCGGGTGTCGCTGTTGACGACCGGCTTTATGGTTGGTAACAGCATGAACCCTGCTTGTCTGCGTCGTAACGCTGCTGCGTGCTTCAGCTGCTCCGCTGCGCTGCGCCAGCGCTGCGCTGCACCAGCGCCGCATCGTTTGGGGCTGTTTGGGATCAAGAGGCAAAAGGGACGAGGAGGGAAAGACGCGCCGCCAGCTTCAACGCTCCGGCCAAAGACTTTGGCACATCTTGTGGAAAATACTTTCTTCTTGGAAAGTCTGATCATCCCTGATAATTTGCTTATTTTTAAGAACTTCACTCTGCAGGGCTTTGCACTTCTCCTTGCCACAGACATTCAAACTGCTTGCATCCGGCCTGCGGTGACCCTGTACCTGGTATCTGCTGGTGATGTTTTGATGCTTCCTGCACGCTGGGCGGCGGACATGTTGCTGCTAATGTGATGCATGGCGACCATCGATCACTTTCCACGGAAATGTGGAAACAACAATTTATATATCAGGCCAGTTTGTGTGTGAAACAATGGAAAACACACTGTAATTACAGAGCAGTTTCCATCAGGACTGTCCAGTATAAACCTCTGAGCATTTATTGGTTCCAGCTTTAACAGGCAGAAGGAGTTTCTGTCCAAGAACAACAGGAGTTTAGCTCGAAAGCTCTGCAGTTCTTAGAAACCAAAACAATTTAAGCAAACAGCAAATATTGGTGGTGCTGCAGCAGCCATCATGTTTACACGGCCTGATTGGAAGGAATGCCTCTGCATTGTTTCACGTTACGAGCTAAAATGTTGCGGGACTCTGCCGTCTTTCATGTTGCTGGTTTTGCATTCATGCCATTTCGCTCTGGAAGCGGCTCAATTCCCTGATTGTGAGGAATTTTGGCTTCTCCTTTAACAGAGGGGGGCTGGGGTGGGGGTGCAATTGGACGCCTCCATCAGAAACATCATGTGGCTGCAGATGGGATGGTTCATGTTTTCAGGTTCATTTGGCGTTGGGAGTCAGAGCTCTGGTTTGGTTAAACTCTCGTTTCCCCAGGAGGTCAAAGACACCTGGCTGGAAAACAGATCCGCCGTCTCTGCTGCAGCTTAACGTGGTTTTATGAAGCCCGTTCCCACAGGCCTGACGCTCATTTACAGAGCATTTCTGCCCTGCAGCACTTCAAACACATACGAAGCACATGATCTTAATCTCAGTGGCCAATGGTTTCCATCAAATAGAAAAAAGCTGCTTTATGTCTCTGGTATTTTCAGAAAGTCATAACTGGTTGAGCTGCTACAGAGCCTGTTTGCTGCTTCTTGTCGTTTCAGGATCTCCATTTCGGACGACTCTGAACATCCGGCCAAACGATGTGAGGAAACCTGGAGAGACCGGTAAGAGCTTCAGCTTCATGGCTGCTGGTTTTACTGCCATGTCGAGAGACAGAAACCTTCAAAATATTCTTTTCACCAGACAAGGTGAACCGCCCTGACAAGAGCGGAAACCCAGAAATCCCGAAGTATAAAGTCCCAGGAGTGACGACCAAACAGGAGCGAAGACAAACCACGACTACAGCTGCACCAACGGCGGGTGAGTCTTCAGAACCGCAGAGACACGGCGAAGGTTTGGGGGGATCAGGAAGCTGGTGGGTTGTGGATGCAGCTTTGTTTCTTAAAGGAGAAACATCCAAAATTCACATTTTACATGTTTTAAACTTCCATTTTGAGTCCTGGCTGTTACCTAGCAACCCAGGCAGAGTTCTGCCATGTTTGGTCAGCTGGTTTTACTGCTGTACAATGGCTGCTGGAAAAGACAGGAGTTTTGTTATTGACTTTTCTTTCAGAAACCACTTGCTGCATTCTGATTGGCTGTGCAGGAGGCTCCACTTCTGCTTTTCAAACATGTACAGTTGTATAATTGTGCTTCTGTTTGCAGCCGTTTTTATGTGAAAGTGTGAACGTTGAGTTGGGGGCGTGGCCAGCAGCAGCTCATTTGAATTTAAAGATAGTCAGAGCTGATCAGACTAGAATCTCGCTATGCATGTTTTGTATAGGCCATAAACCTTTAAGAACCTGTTGAAGGAAGCGGAATAGTTCACCTTTACGTTTGTCGTCTCATGTCGTCTCATGTCATGTCATTTCTGTCTTCAGTGACTCGACAGGAGAGTTGGGAGGATTCAGACCTTTTCCAGTCTCAACCAACCTCTGATGTTGATGCAATGGGCAAAAAGCGTTATGTGGGTAAGCAGCAACTAGCAGCAACTAGCAGCAACTAGCAGCAACAAGCAGCAACTAGCAGCAACTAGCAGCAACTAGCAGCAACTAGCAGCAACAAGCAGCAACAAGCAGCAACTAGCAGCAACAAGCAGCAACTAGCAGCAACAAGCAGCACTTTTACTTCCTGCTGAGTTAACGTAACCGTTCCTGCTCACAGCGCCTCATGTGGTTTACCAAACCGGGAAGAAGCCGGATGAGCCTTGCTCCATCACCTCCTCCCTCAACTACTTTCCTGAAGACGAACCCGGCGAGGTGAACGTGACGTCTCCTCCAACCAGCCCACCTGCCAACCTCACTGTGGTGACGGTGGAGGGATGTCCGTCCTTCATCATCCTGGACTGGGAGAAACCAGACAACCACACCACCGGTGGGCCGGCGGCGCTCAGCGGAGAGGACAGAGTCTGTCAGGAACCGTGTCAGCTGAGGAATCAATGTTCTGCCGTCTCTCTGCAGAGTACGAGGTCATCTCCACTGCGAAGGGACCTGATGGAGAACGGGTTTCCATCCTGACCACCAACCAGACCCACACTGCAGTGGAGAACCTGAACCCTGAGAGCAGGTACTCCACCTCAAACAGCCTCATTCCCCAGCAGGTTGCAGAGGTCCAGCGTCTCATGGAGGGAGATTCATCTGCAGCGGAGCCGTGAAGGTTCCAGTCTGCAGCTGTGCAAACAGGCCGCGGCGCCGCGCTCGGTTTGAGGCCAGGCTTCATGAATCCTGATGAGAACGGTTCTGAGGAGTGAGGCCGGGTTCACCGTTAGGACGGCTGAATCACCAAGAGAATGGGAGTTAAAGTGGATGGCCTATACAAAACCTGTTCACTACATTTTTTATCCAAATCATTCTTAGAGATTTTAGTCTGATCGGTTTGAGTCGTTTTAGGGACTCTGTCACTTTAAATTCAAATGAGCTGCTGTTGGCCACGCCCCCAGCTAAACTTTACACTCACATGTAAAAATGGCTGAAAACAGATTAACAATTATTCAACTGTACATCTTAGAAAAGCAGAAGTGGAGCCTCCTGCACAACAAGAATGCAGAAAGAAAACTCTTGTCTTTTCCAGCAGCCATTGTACAGCTGACCAAACACTGGAGATCAGGCTGGGTTGCTAGGTAACGGCTCATTTTCCAGACACCAAAAACATGAACTTGATGCCAAAACGCAGCTGGTGCTTCTTTTTTTTGGTCTGTTTTCAGAATCAGTGAAAACCCAAATGGAAAACAAAAACTCTTCAAATGTGTATTTTGTATAATTCATCCCCTTTGACTTCAGTTTCTGCTCTGAACCGTTTGTCTCACTGTCAGACGGTTCTTCCTTTGGGTCGGTTTGGGAACCAGAAAATGATGACTGGACGTTTATTTTCTGTCCTGTAAAAACATTTAAACTCCTCTGACTGAATCTGAATTGTTTCTCTGGTTGCCGTAGTTACGAGTTCAAGGTGAAGCCGAAGAACGAGCTGGGAGAAGGTCCTCTGAGCGAGCCGGTGTCCTTCAACACGGAGTCTGGTACGGATCCTCCTCATCATCAGAGTCAGAGTCAGAACCGCTCCAGAACCGCTCCAGAACCGCTCTGCGGGTTCCCCGCTGCTCCGGCTGCTTCCTCCAGAAATACTAGTTTATATTCATGATGAATCTGAACAACTTTCTGCCTGGAGACGCTCAGATATACAATCCCTCAAATGACAAATGGACCATGAAGGAACTTTCTGATTGGTCCCGCTTCACTGCAGCTCAGATTTGTCATCATGGGTCAGAAACTGGTGGCGAGACACATTCATCTGTCACTAGAGGAACTCATGACCCGTCAGTGTTGGGTCTCCAGGGTCCAAGCCGGTTCTGTAGAGGGTTTGGCTCTGATGATCAGGTTCTCACAGACGTAGATCTGAGTTAATCTGAGTCTTTGCTTCTGCAGCGGATCCGCGTGTGAGCGAGAACGTCTCAGGTAATCCAGCCTCGGTTCTGTCTGAACATCCCGGCTGGACGCGGAGGCCTGACCCGTTTTCTCTGCAGGAAAAGACGCCATCTGGACTCAGTTCCCGTTCAAGACCGACTCGTACTCCGACTGCCACGGCAAGCAGTACGTGAAGAGAACCTGGTACCGCAAGTTTGTAGGCGTCCAGCTGTGCAACTCGCTGAGGTACAAGATCTATCTGAGCGACGCGCTGAACGGTGAGTGGCCATGCGACGGGTTGGACCGGACCGGACCTGCTGAAGTCCTCCTGGTTCTGACCGTCTCCTTTCATGTTGAAGGTAAATTCTACCACATTGGAGATCAGAGCGGCTTTGGAGAGGATCACTGCCAGTTTGTGGATTCTTTTCTGGACGGACGGACAGGCAGGCAGCTCAGCGCGGACCAGCTCCCCTCCAGAAACGGTAACCATGGAAACTCTCACACACTGAGCCAGTGGGTTAGATTAGACTGAGACGAACTTTAAAAGTTCCACACCAAGCAGTCAGACGGGTCATGATGTAACCAGTTAACACCAAAAACTAGGAAACTAGTCAGTTTGTACTGGAGTAACTTTCCTTTAGTTCCTGCTGAATAGAGGGCGACGTGACCGGCTACATCGTCCAGATGCATCGTCATAGTGATGCATCTGGTTCATCCTTCAGTCGCCTGGCAGATCAGCGTTTGTCACTGTGTCTTCCTCCAGGTTTCTTCAGAGCTCTGCGCCAGGAGCCCGTCCACTTTGGACAGATAGGAGGACATTCCCACATCAGCTACGTCTCCTGGTATGAATGTGGAACGCCGATCCCTGGGAAGTGGTAGACGGACTCGGATCCTCAGCAGGAAGGGACTTGTTGACCTCAGCTGGGGGGGCGACCCAGCCGGACCCTGAGCTGGGCGCCCAGTGCTGTAAAAACATGTACCGGACTTCCTCATCAGGGAACTGTAAGGAGAGAGCGTTTATACGACTATAGCAGACATGCCTTCTCTTTACTATTTATCAAGCACCAAAGCTACAGCGACGTTAGATCAGGAACAAACTCATGATAGATATATTTTATTTTGTGTTAAATCTTTGGAAGCTGGCTCCCTGGATTACTATTTTCATCACTTGTGAGATGTTATTTATCCAAAAGTCTTTGGTTTCATTTCTTCATGAGTAGCGACAGGCAGGAGGTCACAGGAGGTCACAGGAGGTCACAGGGTGGGCGGAGCCTCAGCACATCCCACCACAACATTCACCGTGTCGACTGGCAGCTCACCAGTACAACCAGTTAACTGTAAGCAATCAGGTCACAGGTTCAAAGGTCATCCTGTTGAAGCCATTTCTGATACATGTGGGGGTTATGACCTCACTTCCTGGTAAACTTTACTGATCTACAGGTGCATGATGTTGATGCAGCTATTCTCTAAACCAGTCATCATGCAGCTCTGCTTCTTTAAAATGGGGTTTGATGCTTAAAGCACAACAGCTACACATTGAATGTGTCGTTCAGATGTTGGGGGAATTTTCTACGCTTGCATTTTGCACAGGACAATTATATGTTTCAGACTTTATAAGGACAGTGTGTCGTTTCTACACAGATTAGCAGATTTAACTCTCACTGGGGTCAGGCAGGCCTCCACTTCCTACCATGCTAACAGGACAGAAAGGCTTTAGCTAGCTGCTAGCTGAAAGGTTTTATTGTTCAATAGCAATAACCTAAAGCTGCACTTTGTGTACAACTGTGTAGCTACTTAGCTCGCTACTAGCTAAGGAATTTTATTGTTATTGTTCAATCACAGAAGCTAATGTTTCAGCCATGTAGCTAATGCTACCTGGCTAGCTGCTAGCTGAAAGGTTTTATTGTTATTGTTTAATAGCAACAAGCTAACGCTGCAGCGGTGTAGCTACTACTGCTGAGCTAGCTGCTAGCTAAAGGGTTTTATTCGTGAATCTAAAAGATTCTAAGATTCTGTAACTGATCAGCCGCTTCGTTGTCCAGAAGTAAAACGAGCCGTGAGAGCTAGCGTAGCTTCTTGTTGGAATGTTTGAAACGATCCAGATCCATTTTTAATTAGCTGTCCTGTTCAACATGGAGGAATCTGGAGGCTATCAATCGGTGTTCAATAACAGATGCAGGTCATTTCTCTACATGCTGTATTCCAGTCCTCTGACTGGACCGTTCAACATGGCTGCCGCTCTCCGCTGCGGCCTGACTCATGCCCAGAGCTGTTCTTATAAATCATGGATCAATTAAACACAGGAGACAGCTTTGGAAGAAAGTCACAATGTGTTGTTGGTGATTTTATAAATGTGTTTGTTACTGTGTTGTTTTTCAATAATAAAATGTTTTGGTTTCTTTTTTTACATCATGTGTGTTGCATAAACTGCCTTCTACACAAAGGCCTCATCTATTCACACAATAAAGCCGTCTGTGGTCGGATTGGAAGACGTGGAGAAGCCGACTCAACATGTTTTCCAGGCTTGTCTGATGGCTTTCATTTAATGCTTCGTATAAGCACTGGACCTAAAACCACAGTTTCCACTGTAAACGCTCCAACCGCCATGCCAGTGGAGCTGGAGCTCCAGAGAAACTCAGAGGTTCAGACTGAAGGAGCCCAGAGCAGAGAACCGTCTGCGAGCCGGTCCAGTTTGTGGTTCTGTCAGTAAATCATGAAGAGAGACTCCAACAGCAGCAGCTTCAGGAAACAACAAGCAAACCGTCAATTACTTTCATCTTTTAGAACAAAAACACGACGAATATAAAGAGATTAATGAGAACATGTCCATAAAAGCAGCAACTCCACCTAAAACCAAAATCAAATCACTGCCCTGCTGGGGTGGGGGGGCTGGGGGGGTAATGTCATAAACAGCCACAGCTCTCTGTTCTGGTTCTGGACCAGCTGGATCTGTGACCCAGCTCAGATGATCAAACCCACCAGTTTGATACTGGTTTATCAGAAACTGCACAACAACCTCCACTATGTGTGGCGGCCATATTGGATCCAGGAGATATGGGAATCTCTCCATTGATGATTTCATTCAGTCAGAGTTTTGGATGAACTTTTACTTCTGAAATACGTCAGAAACACGTTTAGCAGCCCTGGACTCAGAGGTTCTGGTCAGCGTGTCCACGACATCACTGGTTCATGAAGAGCCGCTCTGCTGAGGAAACGAAGACCAAATGTTTCCGGTGCCAGTGAAGCTGGACCGGAAGCCCAGAGCCTGTCTGTAGGGGCGTTGCCATGACGACGGCCTGAGTGGGAAACGGGCCGCAGGTCCGCCGCGGACCCGCAGCGGTAACGTAGCAACAGGTTGCGTCATTTTCCAGTCTGAAACCGGAGGTGGAGGACAACGGGTCGGTACCAGACCCGAACGGGTCGGTACCAGACCCGTTACGCAGTACAGCAGCTCCGTGGGAACCGTCCGGATCCGGCAGGGTGAAGCTGAGGTAATGTTCCGGTTCCGTCCAGCAGCAGTCTGTCCGGGTTTCTGTGGGTTGCTCTTACTTTACCAAACATTTGGACTTTGGTGGTTCTGTTCAGTGGAGGCAGTTCTAGAACCTTTCTGGTTCTGGTACCATCTCTGTTCTGCTCAGTCACAGTAAAGTTCTGGCGGAACCTGAGCGGAACCGGCTGGTTCTTCTTCCTTCCTGGTTTATTTTTGGTAAATTCTGTTTATGTGGGAGTTACAGGACCGTCATCCGGGTCCTTTCTGTAAACCTGCGGCTTTTATTGGTCATTTTATTTTTGTCATTTTGACTTGTAGTTTAATTAAATGTTGGACATTTTGTGTCTTTAATGCTGCTGAGGACGTTCAACCAGCTCCTCTCTGTCCACAGGTCCGGTTCTCCCGGGTCCGGTTCTCCCAGGTCCAGTTCTCCCGGGTCCAGTTCTCCCAGTTTCCGGTACCAGCTTTGTTCTGCAGGTGGATTTAGTTCCTGGTAAGATCCATTTAAATCTGTTTTCCATCCCTAACTGCAGATCCATTTGGTGAAGGAGGAAGTAGTGCTCAGGTTATTCAGTGTTTGTTGGTGCAGCGCCCCCACAGGCCGGGAGGGGAACTGGGAGCTCAAAGGGTTTCAGAAAACCACAGCAGCGTTTTGGTCCCAAATCAAACCAACTTTACTGGACTATCAGGAGGAAAAACACACCAAACCAGTAAAAACCATGAAATCTAAATGTTGAGAACGTTGAGAGTGAATCTACGGAGCCGACCTTAAGCTCTGCTGTCCTGCTGAGGGTCAGGAACCGAGCAGGACATCCCCACACCCTCCGACCTCCTGGTGAGGTCTAAGTTTACGGCCGTCCTGATCTGATGATGAGACCCATAAAAATGTGTCAGAGCTGGAAAAGGGGAGTCATTATCGTCGGAGAACCTCAGGGTGGAAAGAAAATGAGGAAGTGACTCATCTGGTCTTAAATTAGACATCCAGAGATTCCTGAGGACGATCCAGAGCAATCAGGAGGTCCTGGGTCCAGTCCGGGACGGGGCCGGTCGGGGTTCTGCAGAGTAAAGAGGTCAAAATGGCCGCCACTCAGCTGGCCTGATGCGTGAGTCAGTGTTCCTGGTGGAAGATCCGCTCTGCAGTCAGATACTCGTGGATGTTATCGTTCTGCGGTTTCTTCCTCCAAACTCCAGAGGAAACCCAAAACACTCCATGACTCAGACCGACCAGAACCAGATCCAGGTGTCTGAAATGAGAACCAGGTCCACGTGGGACCGAACGCTGTGGGGACGGGTCGGTGCGAACCTGCTCTGCTGCAGCTTGAATGTTTTCCTTCCAGAAAACGTGGCTTGTTTTTGTTGTTATTCTCATTTGACTGAACCGAGTTTCTTATTGTTCTGGATTTTTGGATGAAATTCTTCATAATTATCACTTTGACCATAAAACTCACTGGCTTTTTACTCTAACTTGATTTATTTTAACCAAATTAGCTCCGTATTGACCTGTTGACCTTTGCTGGGTCACATTCGGTTCCTGTGAAATAATAAACAGCTCAACACTTCGGATCAGAACCATAAAACGACCGTTTGGACTCAGGTTCTGCTGATGCTTCCACATAAATTTCAGGTATTTGCTCCGTTCGGTGGGGCTGACCCAGTTTAAACCGGCCCGGTGACGTCCTGGGAACCACTGCTGGCCCGGATGGGTCCCATGAGCCGCATCCATCTGCTGCTGTTCCACAGTGGAAACGTTCTCCTGTTTGTCTTCGTCCACTTAGGAAGTTTTATGTCTTCGGGGGTTTGGTGGTTAATTGGTTCCGCGTCCTGCAGAAGCTTGTATCAGAACATCTGTTTGGACTCTGGCGTTGGTGCCGGTTCTGGAGTTTCCAGCCGAACGCTCTGTTCTCTATCATGCTGCTGGTTTATGTTGTGATAAATGTTCCCCGGAGCCCAGATGTTCTGAACGGGTTCCCATCGGGTCCTCTGTAGTAGATTCTGCTTGTCGTCCCGCATCGAACCGTCTTGCTCGTGTTCTGCGTCATTAACAATCTGTTAGCAGTTTCCCTGTCGGTTCCTGGATGCGTGTTCCTCTTCCTCCTGCAGTCAGACGGTTCCAGCCGATAATTAGATTCCTAACGTCACAAACTCCTCCAGGTTGAGGCAGAACCTCAACGCTTCCTCCTGGGCCAGATGTTGGTTTCCAGATGCTGGTTGGTCTTGGCAGGTTGAAACGGCTCTAATTTGGTTTTACTCTGAATTTCCTCGCCACATTTTCAACATTGTAGCATTTCCACTCTGATCCTGTGGGAGGCTGGTTCTGTTCAAAGTTCTTTTTAACTTTCTTGGACTTCCTGTTTCTTTTTGGTCGTGAGGAAATCAGTTTTTATCAGAGAACTGGAGACTGATTGAATTTACCATAAATGTATCTGCTGTGACTTTGATCGCAGCCTGAAACCAGTGGTGGGCTAATTAAGAAGCTAACTATGCTAACCCTAAAGTGCTAACCAGAAACATTGGTTCCACTGGTACTGAAGTGTTGCAACAACATAGCATTTAGCAGAACCTAATGCTAAAGCGCTAACATGCTAATGAAACGTGATGTTCTTGAACAGGTCTGTTGGGTTTTGTTTTTTTTTCAGTCAAAAATCCTGTAGAAAATCAGCAAAACTTAAACTGTTTACTGTAGAACTGCAGCAATGCATTCTGGGTATTTGATAAGCTTCATTGGCTGCACTGCATGATGGGTGGAGAGCATGAGGACAGGAAACTGAACTGCTGTGTAAATACTTCAAAATAAGAGCATGAATATAATTCTTAACAGTCGATAACCAAACTTAAAAAAACAGATTAACTTTATTCAGCTTAAAAGTTACGAAACAGTAAATCAGTGATTTAGAGTTTTTCTGGAGAGATAAATTTTAGGGAAGCTCAACGTTTATCAAGAACTTCTTTCCTATTGGTGGATTAGTGGACGTGTTAAACCGGCGGTGGAAGCTTATTGGATGGTTAGTTCACCGTAGGAAGGTTAAATCCTGGTAGATTCTCATCATCTGGTTGGTTTGGGTGAGTTTGCAGTTTTCGGCGAAGGTTTGGACTTTGACCAGAACCTGGGAAGAGTTGCTGCCGTTCAGGAGTTTGGACCCGTAAGGGTTTGAGTTTCTGACGGAGGCTTCAGCGTCCGTCGTATGAAGATGTTCTTCTTCAGGAGTTGAGAGGTGTGATTGTCTGGAGGTTCTCGGTAATCGAGGGTTTCCTCTCTCTGCTGTGGTTGTCTAGGAATCCATCTGAACATCTTCTCACCTCCCCTGATCAGACGAGTCGGTACGTCGACTCTTCGTCTGTCTCAGGAAGGATCTCCCTCCGGTTTGTCGACGGCTTCGGTTTTCTCCATCTGGATTCCACATTGGGTCACTTGGGGTCATAAATAACGATGAGATGAATCCTCTTCGTTTCTCTCGTCGTCGTCTTCCTCCCTCTGACAGATGAGTTACGAGGCAGAGGAACTACCTGCTTCGTCTTGGCCTGGGATTCCCTTGTTTTAGGAAAATTCGCCGTGGCGCGGATGTTTGGGCGGATGTTTGGGCGGACGAGACGCGGCGTTTCAGCGGAGGAAGCCCTGAGGAAGGATGACGCCGGAGCCCAGACCACACACGGTTTCTTTAGGTTGAGACTCTGCTGTTGTTGTTTAGTTGGAGGTTATAAATGAGAGCACGGAGCATCTGTTGGGTCTCTGCTGTGAAGGGCCCCATCGATCAGGACCAGGCGAGACCCATCGGCTCAGGTTGAATTTCTGTAGAAAACCTTTGTCTTCATTGTTGCTGTAACTAGATTCAGACTTGTTGTCATTTGAAATGTGCCATTTGGACATTTTGTTTCAGCTTGGCTCTAAATCCACATTTTAAGAGCACTTTTATGTCTCTAGGCCTTTAAGGCTCATAAAACACCAGCTGTGTGTTGCTTTTAGGGCATATTATGCACTAAAATACGCAGCACTCTGGAGTTTTATCGCTGAGACACATTAATTCAGTCTGAGTCCTTCAACAGAACCGAGCCACCAGTTGTTAAAAAGGGGATAAGGGAGGAGGACTGGAGGTACAGGACACGTTCTGTCTTATCCATACATACATGGAGTTCCTCGTCCAGATGGCTGGAGGTGGAACTCGCTTGTTTTGATCTGCTCTTCTTCGGTCTGTTTTCAGTTTGGTGTTCTGGGTCGGCTCCTGATCCGATCTGTTCCAGTAAAACAGGTTCTTCTCTGAGTCTTTGGTGCTGATGCAGCAGGTCGACCTTCTGGTCACCTGGAGTCGATCTGCAGAGATGAAGCTCAGATGGAACCTCAGTCGTCTTCAAGGACAAGGAGGGAAACCAAACCAGAGCTCAACCCGTCCATTTGGACCCGGATCAGGTAGAACTGCTGCCCATCAAACCAGTTACTTTGGTTCTGAAGGATCCTCTGTGGGTCGGTCCCAGTCCAGATTCCTGGGACGTAGCTTGAGGATCAACCTGATTGTAAATCTGGTACTAAAACATTTTGCACATTTTTCTACGTCCGTTTTGGATTCTACCCGTTAAAATCCCACCAGACTGTTTCCGTCAGTAACTTCACGTGTTTTTGGTGTCTGGAAAACGAGCTGTTTCAAAAACCCCCAGAACGTAACGTCACACATCAGCAGGCATTGCCCGTTGCCTAGCAACCACAGCTGAGCTCCAAGACGTTGTGTTGTACAATGGCTGCTGGAGAAAACAAGAGTTCTGTTGTTGACTAATCATCCAGAAAACACTTTCTACACTCTGGATGGTTGTGCAGGAGGCCCCACTTCTGCTTTTCAAAGATGTGCGTCCAAAATAAGAAATGATAAACTTCCACACAATATTGAAAGACACTTTGTGACAGAGATGATGTCATAATTTAATAGAAGGAAACTGAAAAAACAGAGAGAGACTTAGTATCTGTGTGAGGTAGATCTAGATTTAGTGTCTGTGTGAGGTAGATCTAGATTTAGTGTCTGTGTGAGGTAGATCTAGATTTAGTGTCTGTGTGAGGTAGATCTATAGAAAACAAAGTGCAAACATTAAAATCTCAGAACTGAACTGATCAACATTTCTCGTTTTCTTGATGGTAAATTTAAATGTTTGATGTTTCAGGATCTGAAGCTCTTTGATTTTCTGCTGTAAAAATAAAGTGGACTTTGTTTTTGTCCACATCTGTAAAGACTTTATCTGAGGTTTGCCAGCGTCTGACGGTAAACACACAGGAAACTGCTCCGCTCCGTTCTCCCTGTTTCTCTATCTGCCTTTGTTTTCCTGCCGTTTTGCTCAGACTTTCCTAAAAGCCCCGCAGCCGCCCTGCAGCCGCCCTGCAGCCGCCCTGCAGCCGCCCTGCAGCCGCCCTGCAGCCGCCCTGCAGCCGCCCTGCAGCCGCCCTGCAGCCGCCCCGCAGCCGCCCTGCAGCCGCCGCTCCGTCCCACACCTGATTGCAGAAACAGGCGGCAGAACGACGTCCAAGCAGGACCATCCGATCCGGAGCTTCGGGATGATTTTCCAGAACATCTGTGAGGATGAAACCGGGCCTGCTGGACTGTTTGTGTTGCTGAGCTTGTAAACAGGCAGCGCTGACCTCATGAGGCGTAAACATGTCCGTCCCCTCGGCTTGTTCTGCAGGACGATCTGCTGAGGAATTAGTTCAAAAGGAGCTTTTAAAATGAAATTGGCTTCCCGGGGCCACACGGGGCCACACGGGGCCACACGGGGCCACACGGGGGCCACACGGGGCCACACGGGGTCACACGGGGCCACACGGGGGCCACACGGGGCCACACGGGGGCCACACGGGGGCCACACGGGGGCCACACGGGGCCACACGGGGCCACACGGGGGCCACACGGGGTCACACGGGGCCACACGGGGTCACACGGGGTCACACGGGGCCACACGGGGCCACACGGGGCCACACGGGGCCACACGGGGCCACACGGGGCCACACGGGGCCTCCCCGCAGCCGCATGTGCAGCTTAATGAAGAGCCGCAGCTCTGCTTCTCATTTAGGCAGGAAAATCCCTGCCAGTCCAGCCGCCCTGCATCTGATGGTCGGGTTTCAGAGCCTGGAGCAAAACCAGTTCAGCTTGAAATGTTTTCTACAGCTGCAGCAGAAACGGAGAAGTGCTGCTGTTCAGAGAACGTGAGCAGATTTCCAGAGACCCGGAGGAGAAACAATACAACAGCTCAAAACGATGATTTGAACTGAAATCCAACATTTCTGTCATTCCTGGTTCTGCAGAGGAACCAGATCGGATCACGGTTTAAACGATCAGCTGCATCCATGGTGACTAAGTACAACATGAGCTGCAGCAGGTTTGGTTCAGCGTTCACATCTGAATGTTTCACCGCTAAAACCCAAACAGGAGCTCAGAGGTAACAAAGATGGCCGACAGAGGAAGCCATGGCGATTGATTATAGATTATAGTTTATGATTTCTGAAGGAGAAAAAAGGAAAGTGAATGTCTGCCTTCCTGAAGCATCATGGAAGTTGTTTTAGCTTTTTTATTTTGAATTTCAATAACAACACAAAGTCTTACCCAGTAATTCTGTTTTAGCTTCTAGTGCAACTAAACAAAAGCAACTTTTGTTTTAAACGTCTGATTCCTTCATATTGATGGAAAGTTTAAGTTTTCTTTTCTCTTGTCAGTAAAACCTGAACTTTTCCATCAACACTAAGGAATTATTGACTCAAAACGAGAAGTTGGCCTCATGAGTTAGTTTTCACCAGAAACTGGACCAGAATCCGGTGATACTGAGTTATTAATGAACGGAGCTCCGACTGCAGCAGAATGAAGATGGATGAGATGTTTGAGTTGGACGGCAGGCGCAGGAAACGCTGCGGCCGCTTCCACTTCCTGTTGGGATGGAAGCAGGAATGTGTCGGCGAGGTTGGGGCGATTCCGGGTGCTGACAGGAAACGGCGGGGATCAGCCGCCGACACCAGGAGCGACGTGAGGCGAGCTGCACCGCAGCAGCCGTCAAACCAAAGAGGCTCCGTCAGGAAGGTGGATGCTAACAGGCCAGTGGAAGCCGAACGCTCCACCCAGGAACGTTCCACCTGTTTCCAGCCCTAAAGTCAGACGACTGTTGTTTCTTTCTTCTTGTGGTTTTCTGCAGATAATCTGGGTTTATGGAGCCTGACGGGGGATTTTCCAGCCAGGCCTCGGAGGGAATCTGAGGATCCTGGGTGGAAAAATGTGCTGAGGCCCCCTGCAGAGCCTGGAAGTGGAGCTGAGAGCCAGGAAGCTTCTCACACTGGGAGGACTGGGAGCCGCTCCGGGGATTTACGGCTGTCTGGGTTCTTGTTGAGGCCCGGCAGGGACAACGGCGGTTTGGCCTTCGCTTCCACTGGAGAGACGTAGGACGGCGCTGGGAGCAAACGCCTCGTTTCTCATCCTGAAGACCAGGAAGTGGAACCGGAGCTGCAGCTTCTCCAGCTGGACCCGATGGTAACCGATGGCAACGCTGGTCCCGCTCCCTCAGAGGTCCGTCTGAGGAGGCTCTGGTTCCAGAAGTAAGTCTGCTTGGTCTCATCTACTGTAACAACACCAGAACCATACTTCCAAATGGGTCAGTCCAGTCTGGTTCTGACCCACTGATCAGACTGTGGTGATGTTCTGGGTGCTGAGGTCACAGTGACCCGGTCCGGACCAAACCATGAGGGTTTGGTCCAGACCTCTGGTCTCCACTGGTTCCTGACCAGCAGAACCCTGGTCCTGATCCGGTTCTGAAGGTTTTCTGTTCTCAGAACATCGACCATCAGCTGAACCTGCTGGGTTCGTTGTCTCGGTTCCCTGGAGGTAATAAAGAACATGTTCTTCTGGTTCTCTGGTCAGGAACTAGTCGGTCTGGTGGAGAACCTTCTGGTTCTGGTGGACGGAGACCCAAACCTCAGCCTCAGTAACGTTCCCCTGAGGAACGTCCTGGGAACCTTTCTGTCCCTCCGTGCCGCCGCCGTAACAACTACACGCCATAAAATGTCTCCGATTCTTCAGAACCAAACGGGTCAGCCTCAGAACCACAGAGCCCGGCTCCACATGTGTTTCCAGTCAGAGCAGGTCCACTTCTGTCCCTCTCATTGTTCAGTGAAATCAGAACCAGACGGTCCCGCCCGGCTGCACGCCCACACAGGAATCAACCGGGCCTGCTCCGGCCCGGTTATGTAACCAGAACACGTTGGAGCTTCA
The DNA here is from genome assembly GCA_903067095.1 of Girardinus metallicus. Lineage (NCBI taxonomy): Eukaryota > Metazoa > Chordata > Actinopteri > Cyprinodontiformes > Poeciliidae > Girardinus > Girardinus metallicus. The sequence continues at coordinate 18,429 of CAEGAE010056710.1, forward strand.
GGTGTTTGGTAAACTCATCAGAACCTCGTGTTCAGTGGGTTCTGTTTCATTTGGATCACAGGGTTCTGGGCGGTTGCGTAACAACCCAGACCGGTTCCGGTGTGTAACAGGAGGGGGCGGAGCTTCAGGGCTGGAGGTGACCAACCCGAACCAGCAGAACCGGGTCCAGATTCTGACTTCGGGTCGGTTCTGAGAGAGGTTCTGGTAACGTCTGGACCGGACTCATCCGGTTCTTCTGTTTGGGTCATCTCTGGGCTCGGTTCTGAGCTGATTCTGGACCAGCTGCTGGTGGTTCTGGTTCTGACTCAGCGGCCCGGTCTGGACTCTCCTGATGGAGGCTGTTTCCATGGCAACGCCGTCCTTCCACGTCCACAGCAGGTTCTGGTTCTGGTCAGCCCGTCCTCCATCAGGACCCGACCCGGATCAGAACCACCCGAACGGACCCGGTCAGGCCGTGTTCGTCTGGTCCAACTCAGAACCAACAGAACCTTCACTGGGTGGTGGTGGAGATCTGGCGCCCCCCAGTGGCCACAAACTGGAACCATTCAGAACCAGCAAGGCTGGGCTTTACAGAACCAGACCCAACAGAACCACAGTGGGCCCGATCATGGAACCAGAACATCTGCTGACGAGTTCTTAGAACATTTTAATAAAAACATGAAAAACATGAAAAAATCTGAGTTTAGATAAAAACAGAAAGTTCAGAACCAATAAAACGAGACAAACTGGATCAGAACCAGATCAGAACCAGCAGGCTGAATATTTACTGGTTTACATTTAAAACCTGCTGGTTGAGATGAAAAGATCTTTAATCTTTTATCCACGTTCAATAATCCATCAATAATCCATCAATAATCCATCAATAATCCATCAATAATCCGTCAATAATCCGTCAATAATCCATCAATAATCCATCAATAATCCATCAATAATCCATCGATAATCCATCAATAATCCGTCAATAATCCATCAATAATCCATCAATAATCCATCAATATACATGAGAGGAACAGAAAATACACAATACAAGAATCACTGATCCATCCTGTGTAGTGGTACCGGGTTGGTTCTGACTGCAGCTGTGGATCAGATGTTCCTGGTTCTGGTCCGGTTCTGGTCCGGTTCCCGGTTCTAGATGCTGGTCTCCTTGTCCCTTGTGCTCTTGTACATGTCTGAGGTTCTGGACTCGGCCCGGTTCTTCCACAGGTGGTAGGTGGTGGACCTGAGGCTGAAGCCAGCGGCGGAGACGCAGCGAGCGGACCGACCCGCTGCGGCCCGGAAGCTTCTGGTTCTGGCCGTGAACAGGATGAAGATCTGCAGGCCCTGCAGACACGGCGGATCGTCACCGGGTTCCGCCGGGCCGCAGCGGAGCCGCCCGGCCGGACCCGGACCCTACCTGGGTGGTGGTGCACAGGCAGAACAGGACGCTGCAGGCCAGGTGAGCGGTTTCCACGGTAACCAGGACCAGGTAGCCCAGAGTCCAGGACAGACCGAGCAGAACCGCCAGAGAGAAGCTGACCAGGAACTTCTGGGTCAGGGAGGAGCGTCTGGTGCTGCCGGGTCCACAGAACCAGAACCAGAGAGATCAGGCACAACATTATGACCAGACAGCTGCAGACACATGTGACTGAATGAATGAATGATGGTGAAACATGAACTTTCTTCAAACTGAACAAGCAGCTACTTTAAAATACCTTCAAATATGAAAATATAGAATCAAATTAGTTTTTGTCAAAATGTTTTAAATGTATTAAACACTGAATTCATGTTTTTCTTTAATATTTGTACCTGTTGGACCATTTACTCAATGAAATATATTTATATTATGTTCAGTAATAAAAGTAAAAAATAATATTAACTGTAACGTAAAAATGATTGTTATTGATATATTTTGTTAATATTATAAAAAAGAACATTTATCCAAAAGTTTTCCTCAATCACATGATTTATAATTAATCTTTTATCATTTATTGGGCCAGTTTATTTGATGGTTTCTTATTTAATTGAACTTTGTGTTGTTTTGTGCGGGCTGCTCTGCTCGGAGTGCCCAGCAGGGGGCGGCAGTCACCTGGAGAGCTTGGGATCCACCCTGCAGGTGGTGAGCGAGGTGAGGCCCAGCAGAACCGCGTTGTACAGCAGAACCAGGCCCAGCGGCACCAGGAAGGCCCAGAACATGGGCTTCCCAAAGCTGAAGTGTTTGTCCAGGTCCAGAGCAGCGAGCCAGCAGCTGCAGGAACATCCAGGAGGTCAGCAGGGAGAACCAGAACCAGAACCAGAACCCATTTAGACCAGGACTCACAACTCCTCCTGTCTGTACGCCAGCGGGTTCTCCACCCGGTAGGTCGCTGCCAGGGTGATCGCCGTGACAACGGCTGGGACTCCTGACCAGAAACAACAAAATGAAGCAAAACCGGGTTCTGGTTCTGATCAGATATTCTGTAGAAATCAATTCATGTTTGATTTGTTTATGTCTGCAGACAGTTTCTGCATGTTTTGAACAAATATAACAAGCTGCAGAAAGTTGAGGTGTTTGACAGATGTACCCCATCCCACTCCCCAGCTGAGCCGGGTCCAGTACGAGGGCAGGCTGCGCTGCATGGATCGGACCAGCAGAACCACCTGGGTGCCGTACAAGCTGTTCCAGGAGAAGGTGGCCAGCAGGAAGAAGTGCAGCAGCGCCGCCACGGCCGTGCAGGAGCCACGGTCCGGGTCCACATGCAGCTCAGAGGGCAGGACCTGGTTCTGATCGCTGGGCGGCTCCTTGGTACCGACCTCAGGCCCGGAGTTCTGGACTCCAGACAGGAAGGTGATGATGAAGGCCAGCAGGCTGAGGCAGATGCAGAGCAGAGACGTCTTGGAGTTCAGCTTGGTTTGTTTTTGGTGGGATTTCATCTGAAAACTGAGCAGAAGAAGAAGAACCTGAGGACCGTCTGTGGTTCTGTTCAGGTTTCAAAATGGTTCTGACATCTCGAAAACCAACAGAACCATAAATCGTGAACTCAGCCAAACTTTGGCCCAATCTGACAGAACAACGGAAAGTCATGAAACATGAAAATGAGTAAATTCACATTCAGCCTTCTGAGGTCATCAGGAGCTTAACTTTACCGTTAGCTTAGTGATTTAGCTTTTATGCAAACTTTTAAACATTTACTGCACTAAAGTTCAACTAAATCTTTTTCCTAGATTAAGTCTAAAACCCTCATTTAGTCGGTTAGTTTGTAAAGTTTCAGTTGAATGAAGTTTGACATCTGTGTTGAAGTTTTGGTTAGCAACTTAAGAATTCCTCTTTAGCCTCTGCTAATTACCATGTAGGTATAGCACTTTACTGTTAGCTTATGCTACTTACCATGTAGGTATAGCACTTTACTGTTAGCTTATGCTACTTACCATGTAGGTATAGCACTTTACTGTTAGCTTATACTACTTACCATGTTGGTGCAATGCTTTAGTGTTTGCCAAACTAATGTTTATGATTAGTTAGTGCAGGATTAGCGCAGCTAGCGTCTTAGCACACCACTGGTCTCTACCAACATCTACATCCTGAAGGTTTTGTCTTTGGATGGAGAACATCTGTAAACATCTGTTGTGGTTTCCTCATGTTAGAGCTCAGATTAAAGCTCTTCTTTAACCAGAGAACCTCTTAACTGAAGCAGCCACCTAGCACGGTCTTACGTCTCTTTCAGGTGGTGGATGATGGTGATAACCAAGCCCAGGATGGAGAAAGACAGACCCACGATGGACAGCACACCCAGGGCTTCTGCGTACTCATAGTTCTCTCTGAAAGACTGAAGGAAATCTGTTCAGAACCTTAAATCCTGGAAGAAACGCTGAACTGCTCCGGTTCAGGAGTGTGGAAACTACCCAGAGAGCTGCGAAGTTGGTGGTGTGGTTGCAGGAACACCTGAGAACTCCGTCTGAAGCGTTCCCCTTGTGGCAGCCGTGGGTGTTCCAGTCCTGCTTGCCGTAGTCCCAGAAGACGCAGGAGAAGTCGTGCAGAGATGTGTTATTCGGCACCTGGAACAGCAGGAACCAGAACCTCCTTCACACAGTAAAAGGTAAAGGCGATGAAACGGTTTTGGTTTTCGTACCGTTATTCTGAACTGCATCTCCACAGTCTCCGCCACCACGCTGCGGTCTGGACCCCCGATGTTGGCTGACAGGACCCTGAGGCTGGCCCGCCGCCTCCTGTAGGTCCTCGACGGGAAGAAGCGGCTGTTCTGGTAGAGGACGAAGCCCAGAGAGACGTTGGACCCCTGCTGGCGCCTTTCAGCCCTCCTGCCTGATGGTAGAGGAACAAATCTAGGGTCAGCTGTTGATAGCCGGAGGTTATACGTCTTCTGAAGCAGGGAACCCACCTGATGGGAAGCGGATGTAAATCAGAGCGTCAGCGATGAAACCATGTTCCACGGTGACCTTTGACACGTTGGTGTTCAACCGAATTCTGTTGGCTACAAAACTCCCAGACATCCCTGAATGCAGCGAGAAGCTTCGGTGGGTTCAGCTCAAAGGAAGGAGTAGTTAACGAAAATGTATCTACATTTATCAGCACCTGAACCAGAATCATTGAAGCTCCAGGTTCTACTGTCCCAGTGACCCACTGACCTGCCAAGGCGGTGAACTGGACTCCCTGGGTGTCCGACGCTGGAATCTGAGCCGACTGGACCACCAGGTTCGGTTGGACCAGCTGGGACGTGTTGCTGGTCAGGCTGAGGTTCACAGAGAGCTGATCCAGGGTCAGCGCCAGGCTGGGCATGAGAAACGGATCAAACTGAAGGAAACGCCAACATTAAAGATGTAACACCATCAGATGTTACACAGCGGCTCTGAATCAAAACTTTAACTGGATCAGTGACAGAATAATTGACAACTTGTTCACCGTCCTTATCTACCAGCCAACCTGACCCAGATTCTGGTGCCGGAAGGTTTTAGTTCTGGTTTCTTTGGTCAGTTCCAGATTGTTTCAAACACATCGGCAAGTTGCCGTGTTTCTGTCAACCATACGGTTTGTTCATGCTCAGAACCGTTCCGCACCGAACCACCAGACATCTCAGATCCTACAAAGACCATCCAGGTTCTGGCTCAGTTTATCTCTAACTGGACAACCAGACTATCCACATAGTGGCTCCACTGGTCATTCTCCAGGCCCCGTTAGGACCAAACCAATGCTAAACCACGGAGTATTGAATATGCCATCCTGTTTTCCATAGTGTCGGCGGCAGACCCGTGTTTCTGACCCAGTAGGAAGTACAGAATCAATGTCTGCTTACCTCTGCGACGTGTTGGTGTCCTTCTTCTCATCGGACTCTGCGGCGCTGAGCAGCTGGCTGACGGTAGTGACTGCTGCTACCCTGACGGTCTGGAAACAAGAACCAGAACTCTGGACTCAGTGCCGGGTCAGCGGCTCCATCCTTGCGGTATGAAGCCATGTTCACTGGCTGATGTCCTTCCGTCAGAATGTCCTACCTCTGAGGCGTTTGGCGAGAGCAGCAACGTGTTGGCAATCTGAGCTGCTATGGTAACGTCTGCAGGCTTCAGATCTGCAGGTCTGGATGTCAGAAGCTGAGCGCTGGATGCCAGTACCTCCAAGTCTGCAGAACTGGTGAGCTGACGGACAAAAGGAATACTTCACGATGAAATCTTCAGTTCCTCTGATCAAACTGGTCATGCTGATAGTCTCACGTTTCTTTGGATGTCGCTGAGCGTCTGTTCACATTGAAGGACCCGCGGTGGGTCGTCAAACTGAGGTTTTCCACCCCTGAGAGAACATCGGGTAGAAGCCTGGGGTATCCCGGCTGAGGGGAAGAGAACATGTTGGGATTTAAATGGTTCAAGAAGAAGACTGAGGTCTGTCTAATGTGTGGATGTCACACGTACCTCCAGCTGTATTTTTGGCACATCGTTCCTCTGAGTACGCAAACCAACCAATGGTTGTCTTTGGAAATCTGAATTTCCCTAAAGTTGTTTTGTTGCAGAAATTTACTGGAAAAAGAAGATATAAAGAAGATGACCTTTGCCCTGGAAATACCAGAAGTAGCACAAAATGGGGGGAAACGTTGACGTTGGAGGGAAAATGAAATATTTTTAAAACTTGGGATGAACTCCCCAAAATACTTAAAGCTCCTTCTGACCGAAGAGGCTCTGAGAGGACTCTCCGTCCCCCAGACCTCCCAGGTTTAGATCTGAACTTCTGCATCGTCCGTTCTGGTGTCTCTCATCTTCATCTGAATTGAGGAGTTTAGGTCACCTAGCCAAAGTCCAGTTCTGGTTCTGCCCAGTGCAAGACGCTTGTCTTCAATGTGTAGGATCCATCTGTGCGTATTGAACTCTGACCTTCCAAGTATCACTACTTTTCTGTTTTCACATAAACCAAGAAACAAACAGTTCGTCCATCCTTAATGACGGAGACACCAACAGGTCTTACCCTCTGAGCAGGTCTCCCCGGTCCACTCGTCAGGACAGACACAGACACCGCCCACTTTGTCCCCATTAGTGCAGGTCAGTGGAGCAGCAGTGGGAGGAGTGGTGCTGGTGGTGCTGGTGCTGGTGGTGCTGGTGGTGGTGGTGCTGGTGGTGGTGGTGCTGGTGGTGGTGGTGCTGGTGGTGGTGGTGGTGGTAGTGGGAGGAGCAGTAGTAGTAGTGGGAGGAGTGGTGCTGGTGGTGGTGCTGGTGGTGGTGGTGCTGGTGGTGGTGGTGGTGCTGGTGGTGGTGCTGGTGGTGGTGCTGGTGGTGGTGGTGGTAGGAGTAGTAGTAGTAGTGGGAGGATGAGGAATAATAGTAGTGGGAGGAGCTGTAGTGGGAGGAGTGGTGGTGGTGGTGGTGGTGGTGCTGGTGGTGGTGGTGGTAGGAGTAGTAGTAGTGGGAGGAGCAGTTGTAGTAGTGGGAGGAGCAGTTGTAGTAGTGGGAGGAGCAGTAGTGGGAGGAGTGGTGCTGGTGGTGGTGGTGGGAGGAGCAGTAGTACTAGTAGTATCAGGAGCCTCGGTCTCTACTGTGATCCAGTATCTCGTCGTCTCTGTTGCTTCAGTCGTCGTATTAAACCCTTCAGTTGCTGAGTCAGTAGTGACCCGGGAAGCGGTGCCATGTTCTTCAGTAGTTTGCTCAGCGGTTCTGGTAGTTTGCTCAGTGGTTCTGGTAGTTTGCTCAGTGGTTCTGGTAGTTTGCTCAGTGGTTCTGGTAGTTTGCTCAGCGGTTCTGGTAGTTTGCTCAGCCGTTCTGGTAGTTTGCTGAGCCGTTGAAGGCCTGGTGAAGGTGGTGGCAGCTGCGTGAGACGTTTGCTCCAGAGGTGGTGCGGTCGTAGCTGCAGGCCAAGCTGTGGTAGGTTCAGCTGTGGTTGTTGCAGAAGTGGCTTCAGGAACAACTGGAAGGAAATATATGAATCGTTGTTTGTTGTGTTGACGAGATAAAGCTGAAGGTAAAACCTGAACTCAACCTGAGGCTGAGTAACATCAGGAGGGAGGAAGAACCCTCCACTCTACTGACCCGATTGGGCTGCATGGGAACCGCCGAGTTAAATGAAGTCTGACAGTTTATTGAGACTCTAATCAAATGAAAAATGGATTTATTTTCAAAGGAAAGCAACAAACAGTTTATAAGTAACTTCCTAAACCTTTAATAAACCACAATCTGGCTCTTAGAGCGACAGGATTCCTGTGATGAGGTTTAAACAAACTGTCTGCTCATGTAGCAACAGGACTCTGGTTGTGTTTTATTATGATTCTCTCACCAGCTACAACTTTAGCCACAACCTGCTGTAACCGGTTTCAGAACCTGAAGCAGAACCATGCGGGTCAGCGGTTCCGTTAGTAAAGATACGAACCAGAAACGTAGGAACAAATTTAAATTCTGTCATTTTATTCATACAGTTAGAAGTGTCACAACTTCAAACTGAACATTTAACTAGCAAGAAAATATTTACCAACTTAACTTTTAGCTCCAATTTGAACATTTTGCTCCACACTAAATATTTAGTCAGAGCTAAACATTCAGTTTACCAGTTAATATTTACCTCCCAACTAGATGTTTAGTTAGAAGCTAAACATTAAACTACACTAAATATTTAGTTTGAAACTGTGACATTTATAAATGAATGACAAACACGGTGAAAACGAAGCTCTTCTGGGTAAAGTGTGCCTAATAAACTGTCTAACAATGCAGAATGAAATGAGTGTTGAACGTAAACGTTCTGCAGACGTTCCTGACCTGCTGACCTCTCGGATCTCTGAACTCCAGTGACAGTTGAGCAGAAAGTTAAAGGCTAATGTCAGTTACTGACTGTCATTGGTGACACATTAAGTGCAGCACAAACAGCAGAGAAGTTGCGGTTTTCCTACCCAGCGTGAGGACGATGCAGAGCCAGGCCTCCATGCTGCCCACTGTCCACCTCTGGGTCTTTACGGTTTGCAGGCCTTCATGTCTGAAGCCTGGAGGAAGTGTTGCTGAGAAAATACTCAGTAAAACAGGTCAGCTGATCAAAGGTTGCCCAGAACAGCTGCAAAGCTGCCAGGTGTCTATTTTAGGTTAATCATTTTTCCTCTTCAGTTTTATATTAGGTGGATTTCTGCTGCCTCTAACTGCTTCCTTGTTCATCATCTATAAAGAATCTGAAGTGTTGGAAAAACTCCTACAGTGATTTAGGAGGAACAGGAAACGGGTCATCTTTAACCTGACCATAACTCTGCTGCCCGTCTCAGGATTTATGGGATGCAGACGTACATTTACCTTTACAGCCTGATCGATCACTTCAGGAGGAAATGTTTGTCACTGAATGCTGAAAATATCCAACATGCATGGAAGACGGTGCAGGTGGATCAGGAGACGTCTGACCTGGACAGGAGGTCTGTGGACCTTGTCTGATGTCCATCAAAGTGGACAATGTGCTGAAACGACTAATCAGAGACACAAGTGGTGCCACATTTGTGCAGCAACAAGTTTTACTTGTGCTGCTGTGATTTTAAAGATGTTAATAAATGTTTCCAGAGGTTATGAAAGGTCACGTCACCCACCAGCAGTTTGGTGTCAAACGTTTGGCTGCACAAATGTAGCCGAGTTGAAGAAGGTTGACCTCTCATGACCTCTGGGAACATTGACTAATATGTTACAAACACAAATTTGTGCTGCACAAACGTCGACACCAGTGTGGATTGAACTTGAACCCAGTCAGTCAGATCAGTTCTGACCCAGTTCTGCTCACGTCAGCAGCAGATGCTCCTGGTTCTGATGTAGCGGTTCTGGTTGGAGCGGGTCCAGACCGCCGGCGGCCGCAGGTTCAGTCAAACAGAAACGAGTGGTGAACTCTGACCCTTTCGGTCTGGATCACAAACATTCACGCAGACCCGATGGACTCAGAAACGTCCTCTCCGTTTCTCTGGCGCCCCCTGCAGGACAGATGCCTCCCAGCCTGCAGGGGGCGGCAGCAAACCTTCAGACTGAGCGGCTCCGGTGGTTCAGGCCCAGTTAATGTTTGAGCTGTGGGTGTACTGGTCAGACTGGGGCCAGGCTCTGCAGACGCCATGGCTCAGCTGGTGGAGTGCGTTCCCAACTTCTCTGAGGGCCGAGACCAGAAGGTAGGACTCCATGTGCACACTGCAGGTTCTGCTGTGAGCACCAGAACCTGGCCTGCTGTGGGCCTGGATAAAGTCCAGATTCTGTCCTAACAGGCCGGGATCATGTCTGTTTTCTTTAACCTCTAAATGTGATTATTTTATAAATAACTGACAGCTAAGAACGTTTGGTTGTTTATTAGGATTTTAGCATAGAGGCAGAGTTACAATCCTCCGGTCGTAACGACCGCGAACCGGTCCTGTGTGACAGACTGAGGTCCGTTTGGGTTCAGCCGCTCCTCTTCCTCTGCTCAGGTGATCGATGCCGTCGCCGCCGCCATCACTGAGACGGCCGGCTGCAGCCTGCTGGACGTCGACCCGGGGGCCTCCACCAACCGGACCGTCTACACCTTCGTGGGCCCCCCGGAGGCGGCGGTGCAGGGGGCGCTGAACGCCGCCCGCCGGGCCTTCGGCCTCATCGACATGAGCAAACATTCAGGTCAGCGCGAGTCCAAAGCCGCTCTCCGGAACCGAACCCGTGGGAACGCTCTGCTTCTGCCGCAGGGGAACATCCTCGCACCGGAGCGCTGGACGTCTGTCCCTTCATCCCCGTCCAGAACGTCAGCATGGACGACTGCGTCCGCTGCGCCAACGAGTTCGGACGACGGCTGGCGGAGGCGCTGCACGTTCCTGGTGAGGCGCAGGAGGCCGAGGACACGGAGCAGCAGGACGGGGAGGAAAACCAGAGAGTTAGAAAGACGAGGAGCAAAGTCACAAGTTTAGATTCATCTCAGGAATTTTCTAGGAAACAGGAAAATGTCTGAACTTGAAAAACATCAGAAAGTTTGACATTTTCAAAGATCTTCTAGAAAAAGATATAAATTTAGGAGAAGAAACTCCTAAAATTTTTCAGTCAATCTCCAAAATTTTCCAGAAAAATCACTGACCTTTCAGTGATTTTTGAAAACTCAACATTTTGAGATTATTCTCTGAAATTTTCTAGAAGAAATCTGCAAATTTTTGAGCATAAAAAGTCAAAAATGTTGGGATTTTGAAACTCAGAAAATTTCAGCTATTAGAACTTCAAAAAATTCAAAGTTTTTCCTAGAAAATATGTGAATTTAATGTAAAAATGTCTGAGTTTATTTTTCAAACTCTTTTACTCTGGGAGCTCAGAAATGTCTCAAGATTTTTCTAGATTTAATCTGGAAGGTTTTCACTTCTTCTTTTCTACCTGCGTTTGCTCTAACGGTAGAGAAACGTCCAAATGCCCAAATCTGTCCTCAGTGTATCTCTACGGCGAAGCGGCGCGGTCGGAGTCCAGGGGGAACCTCCCGGCGGTCCGATCCGGAGAGTACGAAGCTTTACCTGAGAAGGTGAGACGATCCGCCGCCTGCTGCTCCAAACTCTGATCCATCAGCTTTCTTCTTCTGCTGCAGCTGAAAAGTGAGGAGTGGGCTCCTGACTTTGGCCCCGCCCTCTTCGTACCATCGTGGGGCGCCACGGTAACCGGCGCTCGCAAGTTCCTGATCGCGTACAACGTGAACCTGATCGGCACCAAGGAGCAGGCCCATCGGATCGCCCTGGACATCCGCGAACAGGGCCGAGGCAAGGACCAGGTGGGAGCTACAACTTCCTGAGGAGGGAACTTCAGAATAAAAGCCCACTTCATGCGGTTTCCTGTTATATTTGGGTTTTTTGGAGGTGAATTTGGGACAAATTGAGAAGAAGAAATAGTTTAATGTCATTCTTAGATGCTGACAACATAATTGGCTTTAAGCTTCTTCAGGCCGTTGCCATGTATATCTATGTGTGTATATCTAGCTGTGCTGACTTCCTGTGTGCCTCTGAGCAGCCAGGTCTCCTGAAGAAGGTTCAGGCTCTGGGCTGGTACCTGGAGGAGGCCAACCTGGCCCAGGTGTCCACCAACATCCTGGACTTTGAGCTGACGCCGCTCCACGCCGTGTACCAGGAGATCTGTGGGGTCGCGGAGGTCAGGGCCGCTGAGGTCACAACGGGCCTGAGCGCCCATCACTTCCTGTCGGTCTGACTTCCTGTTTGTGGCGTCCAGGAGCTGAAGCTTCCTGTGGTCGGCTCCCAGATCGTCGGTCTGATTCCTCTGAAGGCTCTGCTGGACGCCGCCGACTTCTACATGAGGACAGAGCAGCTCTTCATCATCGAAGAGGAGCACAAAGTCCGGCTGGTCAGTGGACGAGGTGTTGAGGCTATGGCAAACCGTTTTAAGATAAAATCAGTTTCATCACTCAGTCCAGACATTCGACTTTAGAGCGAATTAAGATCTAATTATGTTCCGACTTACAAACGCTTGAATTTAACATTTCTACAGTGAATTACTGTCAGATTTCTACTATCACATCATAAAGTACATTCATTATGTCTCACTCTTTGTTCACAATTTAAATATGTAAATAGATTAGAAGAGTGCAAATTACAGTGCAGATATCTTGAAACCAAATAATGATTTGGCAGCTTAAAGTTCTGTTTGAGATATTAACGTAACAATAAGTGAACAATATTAACTTGTAAAGATAAATAGTTGAATATATCTTGAATTATTACTCTTACATCACAGAAAGTAAAAGCAGAATTAAATTACTTTCAGAATAACCAAAATGCATTTTCTATGTGTCTAGAATGTAATTACATTTAGTCAAACAAAAACTGATTTTATGTTAAAACGGCTTGCCATACAGACGCTCATCACGCCTCACCTTGTTGCAGGTGATCAGTAAACTGGGCCTGGATTCACTGAGTCCCTTCAACCCAAAGCAGAGGGTCATTGAGTGAGTTGGTCCCTCCGCCTGCAGCTCAGGCGGCGAGCGCTGCTAAAGTGGGCGTGTCTTACCTGCACAGGTACATGGTGAGGTCACAGGACGACGGCGGCCTCGCCTCTCTGACTCTGCAGCAGTTTGTTCGCAGCGTCGGGGCGCGAACAGCCGCCCCAGGAGGGGGGTCCGTTTCTGCTGCCGTCGGCGCTCTGGTGAGAGTTCACAGGTTGTCCAGCAGGGGGAGCCGCCTGCAGGCTTTAAAGGGGAAGTGTTGCACAAAAAGATCATATTTTACAGGTTTTTATGTTTCTGCTGCTTCTAACAAACCAAAAAAACACACAGACACTTTTTGGTAGTGAGTTAAAGTTTTATGGTGTTTGCAGGCACTGAGCATGATTTGTTTAGGCCATAGACCAAACATAACCTGTTCTAGGAAGTAGAACCCGTCACCCTTACTCCCAGGATGTGATCCGACCTGCAGGGGGCGGCGCTGGGCGCCATGGTGGGGCAGATGACCTACGGAAAGAGGCAGTTTGAGAACCTGGACGTGGTGATGAGGAAGCTGATTCCTCCGTTCCATCAGGCCATGAACGAGCTGCTGGGGTTGGTGGACGCCGACTCCGCCGCCTTCAACGGCTACATGGTGAGCGCCAGCAGCTCGCACCCCACAGCGCCACCTGTTGACGCTCCAGATTACTCCACCCAACAGAGACGCCTGCATTGCCTCAAAAAGTGCTGATGTCTGTTTCAGGCGGCGCTGAAGATGCCGAAGTCCACGGGCCAGGAGAAGATCAGGTGAACGACTGAAATGTGTCTGCAGCTGCTGGTCTCTGGTTTTCTGGACTGCGTTTTGTCTCCGCCTGCAGGAGAGAAGCGGCGATGCAGGAAGGCCTGAAGCGGGCCGTCGGCGTCCCGCTGGCTGTGGCCGAGAAGGTCAGCGACCTCTGGCCGTCTCTGAAGCAGATGGTTCTGTTCGGGAACGTCGGCTGCAAGTCCGATGTTCAGGTTAGGATTAGAGCAACGACTGAAAGTTTAAACCAGAACCGGTTTTGCTCAGAATCTGCTGTGTGTCCGTCAGGTTGCAGCTAAAGCTCTGGAAACGGCCGTTTTTGGAGCGTACTTCAACGTCATGATCAACCTGAAAGACGTCTCAGACGAAGCCTTCACACTGGCTGTGAGTCACCAGGTGACCTTTCACCTTTCGTCCAGCCTGGTTCGTTGAAACGACGTTTGTGTTGCTGCTTCAGACGCAGAGGAGAGTTTCTGAGCTGCTGCAGGAGGCCAAGGACAGCCTGACCGCCGTCCTGGACGCAGCTGAGAGCAGAACCTGAGAGCAGAACCTGAGGACCTGCAGAATAAACTCTAAACCCTTAAGAAACGTTGAGTTTTTTATTTAACATCTACTGTTTACTTCAGGACGGTAACGATCAAACCTCCAGTCACTTAGTTACACTTAAAACAAAGTCCTGAGTCCATCTTTAACCCAACAGGTGAATTTGGTTCTATAAGAGTTAAATCACACAGAACAGAGGTGGAGCTTATTACTGGTTAATAAAGTGTCACCATGAACCGACCCAGGAACAGGAAGTCCAACCTAAAGATGGCCGCTGAAGCTCATAACTTTCATTTTATACTGAATATTGAATATGAACAGATGAATGTGGTCTGAGAGCCAAATGTCACCCAGGAGGTTGTGGGTTCAATTCCTCAGAGTTTAGAAAGTGGATTTATTTGATCAACTCTTGTCAAAGTGAACATTGAAAAGTTAAACATGAAAATCTACATAAAATCCTGGGAGTTAAAGGAATAATCTAAATGTGTGAATGTGTTTTTAATAATATTTTATGTCTATAAATAGAATCAGAAGTTACAAGTAGGAGAATTAATTCCTAAATGTTTTATGTTACGCAAGACATTAAATTTATTTATTTTTCTCCAAACTTTCTACTTTAATATAAATAAAGTCCAAACTTCCTGGAACAAGAAGGTAAAACTATAAATGTGTCCTCAGCAATTTCTAACCACAAAAATGTTGATATTATCAATAAAAATCAAAATTTACAGAAAGATAAAGCAGATAAAAT